>JADDOH010010633.1:0-68629 GCA_016648135.1 Agrypnia vestita
TTTTTAAATTAAACCATTTTAGATTACGAAAACTTTGAGACTTACGATGTTAAAAAACTGCGTAAGATAAGATAAAATTACAAAAAATGTATTCTCCATTATTATTTACAACTTCTTGCCGACGTTCTACAAGATTTTCGATTCCTCTGCCATAAATGCCATCCGGTCTTGACTCGAAGAGTTTGTAATTGAACAGAAGGAAGTGTCGTAAGTGTACACATTTGACTTTCGATTTAGAAGGTCTGTTATTACGTAAATAATTAACGTAAGGTAAAAGAAAAATATAATATCTTGTAGGCAGAACATTTTCTTTCGAATCAAGTATGTATCAATTTGTTTTTTTTTGGCGCTCATTCTATAATTGAAAAAAAAAGTAACCCATAAAAACCAAGTTTTTATTATACATCCTTTCTTTGTAAAATATAACAACAATTAAAGACGAATTAAAACATATAACATAACACTAAATTTACAGTAATTTAATATATTTCTAAAATGTCAGATGTTTTGAGCTTTGATAAGACACTTCATGCTTTGAAGATTAAATTCTAAAAACATTTGACAGTCAATTTAGATTTTCGATATTCGTAGTGAAGTACCTATTATGTATACCGACGGAGTAATTCAAATTTAGAAAATATTCCGCGACGTTATTGGGCCGCCGTTGCTAATCAAACTTTTCTAATGATTCCAATTTGAAAAAACCAATAAAATTTATAAAAATCAGAAATTTTTTAATTTTTTTTAATGAAAATTTGATAGATCTTCTTGCTCGTCGCTACGAGTCTACTTGCCAAGTTTCAGTTCGATTGGATCACGGAAAAAGGGTCAAAAATTGATCCAAAATTTTTTTTGACGGCAAACCGGCAAGCAAGCAAGCAGACGCCACGAGTGTAAATGATTCATCTCTTATGTGATTTTCAAATAGCTATCAACTTTATACTATGCAATCAATCCCAAAAACCATTGAATAATCCAGACAAGCTGTCTGTGGCAGCAAGCAAGAATAAGCCAGACAAGACAACCAGATTTTATTTGATCCGATACAACATCAAAATTATTTTTTATTGAAACCACGATTTAGCCTTTTCAGAAAACAGTTCTTTGATATTTAAAGCAAATTATATAATATTATTTCATATTACGTATGAGAAAGATATATATATTTAAATATTCCTTTATTTAATTATATGACTAAAGTAAATTATATTAATTATAAAGATATACATTCAGATGTTCCTTTAGTAAAGTTACTGTATGGCAACATTGTCTATTTTGAATATTTTCCAATTGATATATTCTTTTGTATGAAATTTTTAATTTTTTTTTCTATTTTGATAATTATATCTTAACAGAGAGTTTCAATAGAGTAAATTGTTTTAAATATATATCTATCTATATAGAGCTAACAAATTTCTGTTATGCAATCAATCCCATAAACTATTGAATAATACAGACAAGCTGACGCTAAGGTAAATTAATACATTTTATGTGATCGGATACAGCTTCAAAATTAATTTTTACTATTATTATATTATTACATATTATATAAGAGAAAGATATATATTAAAATATTCCTTTAGTTAATTATATGACTAATGTAAATTATATGAAGTATAAATATATATGTACATTCAAATGATCCTTTAACGAAGTCACTGTGGTAACACTGTCCATTCTGACTAACGGAAGTTATTCCAATTGATATTTTCTTTTGCAGGATATAATTTTTAATTATATATATTTTAATAATTATATCATATTATCAGAGATCTTCAGTAAAGTTAATTGTTTTAAATATATATGTGTACATGTTTCAGATCTGTCAAACAAAACTTAATTTAACATGTATGGAAAGTTTTAAAAGATCACTGGTTATGTTGGTGAACACATATTTATAAAAATATTAATTTTGGGGTATAAAAGGAATGACAGCAATATCTAAAATAAATTGATTAGTCATCGAGAATTATTAAATTATAATGTACTGAATTCGTTCGAGATTTCATAGGAAATATAGCCTATAAATTTATAGGAAGCATGATTTCGGAAGGGATGGATGCGTTACATTTATAATTCAGTACAATCTAAACAAGTAATCCTCGGTGACTGCATTCAATTTTTTTAAATTAATTTTTGGATATTGCAACCTTCGTTTTTATACCCTATAATTTTAATAATTACGTAAAAAAGAAGAAGGGCGTTCAGATATTGGCGAATGTCGTAATTTTCGAATAAATTCAACCGGCGGATAGATATTTGGCGGATTACCAAAGCCAGTTTTAGAGAGCCAAAGTTGGTAAAAAGTTGCACGGTAGATTTCAATGACCCATATAACTCACATCAGTTGTGATGCAATTTATGGGAATCCTTTTCAAACTTATAATCTGCGTCACGGCCCCAAGTCATTTTAATAAATTTACCACCAGCCGGAAACGAATCGCGAAGCTGGGTCCTTTAACTGACGTCTTACCCAGGCTATAGTGAGTACCTACATATGAATTTACATGAGTAAAATATGTGTATTTCGTATGGAAAAAAGCATTTACCTATTTAAATTCTACTAATATTAGGTCCTTACATATGAAATTGGTGTTTTGCCGTACTGGCAAATTTGATCTCAAATATCTTCTCTTTGGTTAGGAATTCCAAATCCAAATTTATACAGCTATTTACTCATGTATTTGTGTTTTGAAAATTATGATTCATTTGTTTTTTCCTCAATTGTTTTTTTCTTTGCGTCACTCAGTTTACAAAATGAAAAACTTGAAATATCGCGTTATTTACGAGTACTAGTTCTACCGTGGCACCAGTGCTGCAGAAACGGCTCGAAGGATTAATGATGTGTATGGCGACGGTGCCGCAAAAGAAAACACAGTGCGTTTTTGGTTCCAACGTTTTCGTTCTGGAAATTTCGACCTGCAGAACAAGCCCCGTGGACGGCCGGAGACCAAAGTTGATAATGAAGAATTGAAGGCTATTGTGGAAGCGGATCCATCGCAAACCACATTCGAGTTAGCTGCAGGCTGTGGTGTTAGTGATAAAACTGTTTTAATCCACTTGAAGCAAATTGGTAAGGTGAAAAAGCTTGAAAGGTGGGTACCTCACGAATTGAGTGAAGCAAATCAACAAACGCGCGTTGACTGCTGCGTTACATTATTCAACCGGCACAATAATGAAGGGATTTTAAATCTTAAATCTGGCCAAACGATTACGGCAGATGTCTATTGTCAGCAACTGCAAACCATGATGGAAAAGATAGCTGCTAAACAACCGAGGCTGGTTAATCGCTCTAGGCCACTGCTGCTTCATGATAACGCTAGACCACACACTGAACAACAGACGGCTACCAAATTAGAGGAGCTTCAATTGGAATGTCTAAGACATCCACCGTACTCTCCGGACCTTGCCCCAACAGATTACCATTTTTTTCGAAATTTGGATAACTTCTTGCAAAGGAAAAAATTCAACTCCGATGGGGCAGTCCAAACCGCCTTCAAAGATTTTATTGATTCCCGTCCGAATGGTTTTTTTAGTAAAGGGATCGATGAACTACCTATGAGATGGCAAAAGTGCATAGATAGCAATGGTACATACTTTGATTAAATAAAAATATTATAATAAAAAAAAATCGGCTTTATGTTCCTCCCATACTAAACGCCAATTTCATATGTAAGGACCTAATCTTACTAAATTTGAGACGCGTTTCGACTGATAATTGCATTATTAATCTAAAAATTTATTACTACTAACAGTAAAGTTATTTACAAAAACTTAATAACTTTCGTATCATTTTAAATCTATGGCGAAATACCGTATACTTACGTATATGATTCTGGAAATAAACTTAACTCAAATACTAATTCACTTTAACTTTGGTTTGGACTTGGACTATCAAATTATAGGATTTTTGATACTCCTAGCAATACCAGTATCTAGTCTTGCCAAGTCTTTTTAGACCGTCCGCTCTTCTGTTTTACACTATCCTAATTTGTTCATTCTTCACTCAATAATAATAAAATTTGGCACATATACTCCTAAGTGATCTCAGTTCCACTACATTCAGTCTACTTTAGTTCCTCTTTTGTCACATGGACATTGTTGCGTAGAGAATTACGAAGTTTTTGCTGGTTACATTTCATTTTATATACCTCTTCATTATTTGAGACATACGGTGGCTTAAGTAATGGACATTGTTACATAGAGAATTATGTATTGTGATTTTTTCGAAAACTCATGAAAAACTATTTTTATTGCTTTTAGTGACGATATTATACGTAGATGTTTGAAAACTACTACTTAATAGATTGATGAAGTTTTTAGAGTTCATTAAGATAAATTATAGAAGTCTTACAGTGACGAAGCTATTTATGAGGACAACTTATTTGAAAGTCTTTATAGAGTGGCCCAGGGCTTTCACTTTACATGATGCAATAAACATTGTTTAAGGTGATCCCACAAAGACTTCCATACACGATTTACATATAAAAAGATTCATCTCTGTGAGACTTATATAATTTATCTTAGTTAATAATTATCCCTATGTGAACAAAATCCTGTAATTATGTTCTCAGAACAAGCATTATAAAATATAGTTTTTTTTGATGTTCAGTTGAAAGATTGTTTGTTATATTGAAATGATGAATTCACGTTTTATTGGTGAAGTTAGTGAGAGGTTATTAATTTCCTCTCCCGGGTTTATTCCTTGACCGCCGTTCCCGGGAACATTGCTCGGGATATTAAGTTCCCGCTGGACAAAGGCGTGATGTGGAGAGGAGAATAATGGAAGAAAATGGGTCAAATCTGTCCGGAGAATGAGATGGAGCCAAAGCTGCAGTAACGGCTTCCCCAATAAAACCTAATGTCTACTCATGTTCCGCGAAGTGGACCTCACTTCCGGTCGGAACACGACTTGAGATCAAGACAGCTTCGAGGAAATAACGTTAAATCGTCGACTTGCATATTTCAACCACGTACCCTATTAGATCGAGCAATGATGTGTCTTATATTATAACGATTCATATATATGATAGATTAGAAGGGTGTGT
Organism: Agrypnia vestita; assembly: GCA_016648135.1. NCBI lineage: Eukaryota > Metazoa > Arthropoda > Insecta > Trichoptera > Phryganeidae > Agrypnia > Agrypnia vestita. The sequence goes on from JADDOH010010633.1 coordinate 5,049, forward strand.
GATTTTGAGATGAATTTGTTTTAAATTTTACATGAATATGAATTTTGTATTTTCGAGTGTGGATGAAAGAATTAACAACATATTAGTAAAATAATACTTTTGACACATTTTCATCGGTATATTCATGAGCTGATCTAACAGGTAGATTGAAAAATTAATCCGTTGATAACTAAACAACTAGCGAGCCTTACAGTAGTATGTGTAACATTTGACATCTCACAATTAAAAAAATCAATTGAGCACCAACAGAAATTAACATCAAAATTTTAAAAAGCTGTATATTTATTAATTAGTAAATACAAGTAAAGAAAATGTATGCGCATTTATTTATTATTGAATTTTGCCGCACTAGGTAGGTACCGTCTACGTAATAAATATTTTAAAATAATTCGGATAACTTATTCCCTTGTAATAAGTTATCCGAATTTCAAAAAAAAATGGAAATCAGTAGATGCAAGGTCTGGCGAGTAAGGTGGGTGGCGGAGAGTTTCCAGTCGAAGCTCTTATAATTTTATGACGGTTCGTTGTGCAGTGTGTTTTCAATTCTTGACAGGATACTTCTGTAGTAATTGTTGTGACAGATCTCAAGTAGCTGTAACGAATAATGCCAGCACAGGTCCACCATACAGTTCAAAGCAGTTTCTTTTGACTCCATTTGCGTTTGGAACATTGTTTGGCTACCTCCCCTGAGTCCAGCCATTGCGACAAACAATTTTTCAGGAGAGCATTCATAACACAATGTTTTGGAATCGATTGGATTGGGCAATATTAAAGAAAATCCCAAGTATTTATGTAAAAAGAAGTGCAGTTAGTATTCTATCAGAATAATCATAATTATTTAATTTAATAATTACGAGTACATATATACAGGTTTTGGAATATTGTTTGGAGGAAACTTCAAAAATAATAAAAACTACATACTTTTGCCACTAAAGCGCCGATAGCTTTAACACTACATACTTACATTGAAATTGAAATTGAAAAAATCTACAAAATATCTAAAATTATTGTCACAAGACGTGGCTGTGGGAGGCAAATGAAAACACTCAAACAATTTAAACTTATTTTTATTACGCAAAAAATTCACTGGACACGAAGGAAATAAGAACGCTGTTCTTAAATTTATAGTTACATACATTTATTACACTGTATTAATTCACACAATGTCACGCTGGTTTTATTACTTCGATCACTTTCTAGAAAACTTTCGTACGTAGATAAACTTTTCGCCCACCGGTAGGAGCTTCTTTTATTTTCTGTCGCTGGAATATACATGCTGGTTATACTGCGCTGCACTCCGTTGCTAATATCGTGGTATATGGTTAAACGTCACGAATGACTGACTCCGCGTGGCGTTAATTTCCTTCGAAATTTTACGAAAACTGACTAGACGTTTCGAGAGCCTTGTGGAACGTTCTAGAGATTATGGGAGACATAAGAAGAGTGTTCCACAGTGTTGTTGTCAGTATAACCGAGTAATAAATTTCGAGAGGCTTTGACAGCGCAAATTTCTTTTGGTTTCGTTCTCGTGACATTATTAAAATATTTACCATCTTTATTTTTTTAATGTCATGACTTTAAGCAAAGAAATTGTATTCACATTAGCATAAAAAATATAATAATGCGATATTATTGTACATTTACTTTTATATTTGAATGTATGGTATTTGAATGAATGTGTGTTTTCCGCTTATCTACGTTCAATTATGATTTAATTAAGGTTTAATGTGTGTACTGGAATAAAATATTAATTGAATTAATAACCCGTTATGACAATAAAATATCAATTAAAAATTAAAAATATTGATTATAAAATATCATTAAAATATCTATTATAATTAGATGTGTACGCTGTGACAACACTTTAAAATTCTATGTGATCGCTATGATAAATATAAATACCATAGTGTTTTAATAAATATAAAAATGGTAGTTTCATGGTCTATGACGCTGCTTGTACATATTTGTGTTAATAATATGAATAATGTGGAAAAAAAATCGGAAAAAATAATCAATATTTTTATAATCTATGTATTTTGTAAATTGAGATAACTCATAAGTCTCATATGTGCCAAGGTATTTATATGGAAAACGTGTATAAAAGTCTGTATAGGGTGGCCCAGGGCTTATAACCTGTATGAGCTGGCATAAATTATCACTTTACACGATGCAACAACGTTCACGGTGTTAGTGAATCAAGTTGGGAAAAAATTTGCTGCTAAAGCTCTCTCATGGACAACGCTACCAATCTGCTAGAGATACAAAATCGTGTAGGAAAGAATTATGTAAAATTAAATAATCTACAAAAAAAATCACAAGTAGCATATATATTTTTAAGGATAACTTACACAACCATTTTTGTCTATAGAGTTTCATCAAATGTATTACGAAGTTATAATGGTTAACGTTCCAGCAATTTTGATCTGTTCAGTATTAATCTTTATCAAATTAAATAAATTATCAATCTTAAGCATTTACCGTAGATCAAATGAGAATTACATATAAGATCTATATATTCAAGGAAATCTACAAGGTTCCTATAGCTTAGTGGTTAGAGCACCGGCCCCGGAAAGGAAGTGACCCGGGTTCTAATCCGGTGGTAGCCAAATATTTTTTCGTGGATTAGATTTTTCTGTATGTCTAATTGATTAATTAATTTGGTTTTAAAAAAAACTTCACAGAACTTTGTTCTGAAAAATTACAACTTCACAAATATGAATATGTTCTTGAATTTCAAATTTGAAATCATTAAACAAAATATCACAGAAGATAAGACGAGTTTAAAAAAATAAGACGTGGTCATAATTTAATGTCACGGGGTAGTAGGAGACATCGGCGGCTATGTAGGGTGGGAGGAGAGCATTACAAGCACTGCCTACCCGACAGGGCCCACCCTCAAAAAGGGCACACGTCATTGACGGACGTCTGCAGCTAATGTGAATTTTTTACTTTACATTGATAGTAGGCCGGGTCGCTAGTTAAATATATGCCAAAATAATGCATAGCATGCAAAATAATATTTTCTGCGAGGACGTCAATATGATCTGATTATGTGAAATATACGAGTGAGAAATAAATCATTAATAATATGATGTATGAAGAACAGATGAAACATTAATTTCTTTATTCGATTGCCGGTTTATAAAAACTGTTGCTTGAACCTCGAATTCCTACACCGAAAATATACTTTTTTCTCCGTGAGAGAAAGAGTTAGACAAAGTTGAATATGTTAAACGTAAAATCCTGTTCGGGAATTTGTATTCAATGATCGGAATATTCTCTCTTGCTTTTATGATTTTGACCTACAGTTGGAAAAGCTCCATAGAGTTTTTCCATGTGTAGGTCCTCCGACATGTAAGCTATGTATCGATGTAAAACATAAATGTATTACGATACGCGGCTGTACAATAGTGAAGCTTACATCTGTTTATAAATTAAATTTGACTTTGTCAGCTGAACAGATTTTGAGGCGGTTTCCTGCAGAACATATCATTTTTTTTTTAATAACGGTTATAACCTTAAGTTTACCGTGACGAAAAATTCTCATTCGCAGGCATACCTACACTTAAATTGTATTACTATAAGAATTTTTTTCATTTTGAATATTACCTAATAATTCTTATACACAAACCACCAAAATATATAGACATGAACTGACGTAAATTTCTTGATATACATACGGTCTTGTTCAATACGTTTGACTTATTTAAGAAATTACTACGTGTTTATACATTTTGAAACATGGATAAAAAGATTAAACTAAACATCCTTAAAAAGTATACTGTCTTAGTAAATAAGTCATGTTTTATTACTTCAAAAGACTCGATTTGGAACAAAATTTATAATAAATTTAAAAAAAAATATTGTAAAATAACGTTTTGTTTAAATAGGGGATATAATTATGGAAGAATATACACTTAGGCGCGGCGTTCCGTCGCGTCTTTGACGCCGCGGAACGCCGCTACATGTCTTTTCATACAATTATTGAACGTGCTACGCGGATCATCGGTGACAACGCATCTCATGTTTTTGAATGCAACGCGCCACATTCAACGGATTGTCCGCGCGTGTGTTTGTTCTCCGCGCGGTCCGCCGCGGAATATTGTGACCGCTAAGTTCGGTTGCGGATTTGACGCGGCGTAAGATACGCTCAGTGTGGCGTCGACCTTAGATTGCATTATAAATGTGTCTTCAGTAAACGCGAGGGCGGACAGACTTCCGCCGTGTCGCCCTCGCCTAAAAGGATGGTAAAATTGTACAAAGATGAACTATACGTAGTTCATCTTTGTACAATTTTATACTCAGTAGTTTATTGCATGCTTAAATGTGTACCTGTGCAATAATTATTGTTGTTATATTTCAATTATTTTTCGACCAACAGGACCAATTAATAAACTTTTATGCTGTCTGTTTAATATTAGGTCCTTACATATGAAATTGGCGTTTTGCCGTATTGGCAAATTTGATCTCAAATATCTTCTCTTTGGTTAGGAATTCCAAATCAAAATTTATACAGCTATTTACCCATGTATTTGTGTTTTGAAAATTATAATTCATTTGTTTTTTCCTCAATTGTTTTTTTCTTTGCGTCACTCAGTTTACAAAATGAAAAACTTGAAATATCGGTTATTTACGAGTACGAGTTCCACCGTGGCACCAGTGCTGCAGAAACGGCTCGAAGGATTAATGATGTGTATGGCGACGGTGCCGCAAAAGAAAACACAGTGCGTTTTTGGTTCCAACGTTTTCGTTCTGGAAATTTCGACCTGCAGAACAAGCCCCGTGGACGGCCGGAGACCAAAGTTGATAATGAAGAATTGAAGGCTATTGTGGAAGCGGATCCATCGCAAACCACATCCGAGTTAGCTGCAGGCTGCGGTGTTAGTGATAAAACTGTTTTAATCCACTTGAAGCAAATTGGTAAGGTGAAAAAGCTTGAAAGGTGGGTACCTCACGAATTGAGTGAAGCAAATCAACAAACGCGCGTTGACTGCTGCGTTGCATTACTCAACCGGCCAATAATGAAGGGATTTTAAATCGAATCATTACCTGTGATGAAAAGTGGATCCTGTACGATAATCGGAAGCGCTCATTGCAATGGCTGAACCTTGCGAACCAGCCAAACCATGTCCCAAGCGAAAATTGACTCCAAAAAAGTTACTAGTGAGCGTTTGGTGGACTAGCGCTGGTGTCGTTCAGTACAGCTTTCTTAAATCTGGCCAGACGATTACGGCAGAGGTCTATTGTCAGCAACTGCAAACCATGATGGAAAAGCTAGCTGCTAAACAACCGAGGCTGGTTAATTGCTCTACGCCACTGCTGCTTCATGATAACGCTAGACCACACACTGCACAACAGACGGCTACCAAATTAGAGGAGCTTCAATTGGAATGTCTAAGACATCCACCGTACTCTCCGGACTTTGCCCCAACTGATTACCATTTTTTTCGAAATATGGATAACTTCTTGCAAAGGAAAAAATTCAACTCCGATGGGGCAGTCCAAACCGCCTTCAAAGATTTTATTGATTCCCGTCCGAATGGTTTTTTTAGTAAAGGGATCGATGAACTACCTATGAGATGGCAAAAGTGCATATATAGCAATGGTAAATACTTTGATTAAATAAATATATTATAATAAAAAAATCGGCTTTATGTTCCTCCCATACTAAACGCCAATTTCATATGTAAGGACCTCATATGTAAGTGGTGAAAACAAACCATATTTTTATTAATTAAGAGTATATTGTATTTTTCGTTGGAAATGCAGTTGGTGGCAGCTTTGATAGTTTCAAAACCATAATTTATAACATCACATACAAAAATCTTTTATCAAATGAATAAATGCATCGCATTAAAAAATGTATTTTATTTAGTCTGAAAATGGATTTTTAAGGTTGGTACTTGTTTTTAATTAATTTTGCTTTTAATTCAAGAAATATTTTTTCAAAACATAGTTTTTCCGTTTGACCTCTACTCATTTATATTATATATTGCATATCATAATTATTTTTAAAATAGGGAACTTCTAAAATAGAGATTTACAATCGAAGGGTATAGAAATAATACTACCACTTTGCAATTGACCAAATTAGCAGATGACATACTTGTAAAGGATTATCTGGCAAATAAAGGCAATTCTATAATTTAATTCTTGAAAAACGTTTGCCTTAAAATGATTTTTTGAAAAAAAAAAAACTCCGCTCTGGCTATAAAATCATCTAAATACGTACAACTTAATTTTTTCAATTCCAAAGTGGTGGTTTTGTGTCTGTAGTCCTCATTTATTGTACATAATATGTCGGAGCTAAAAACATTTAAAAGTATTGATAGAATGTCGCTTCTTTTAGTATGTATGTAAAGTTGTTTAGAAGGTAGGTAAACGATTTATATACTTAAAAAATCAAAACTAAACTAAATGGTCAAATCCAGAGTTATATTACGCCCTGGGCCATCCTTTAAAGACTTCCATACACGTTTCTCATATAAATAGATTCGTCTCTGTGAGACTTCTGCAATTATTTTAATTATGTAATATAACGTTTTCTTTAACTATAATACATGTTTTCTGATCAAGTTGACCATATGACTAACCAAAATAGTCGTACTCAAAAATTTCTTGCTTTTTCTTAACCGAATTACAAGTAAAAAATAGTCACTTTTTTAATCATCGCACAACACATGTACCTATATCAAAATAAGATCTTGTTATCCCAGTATGTGTACAAATAAAGTTAGTTTTATTTCAGGATTTTACAAGCGGCAGGGCTTACAACATATCGATTAAACTTGTGATCGGAAAGGCTTTCAAATACCGACATCCTCTCGCATCCGCATCCGATCTCTCTCGCTGTAAAGCCTTAAAACCCTATATCCGCTAGAGCTTCCATTTTCAGCCACATTTCACAGAGGTGTCGCAACTTTAAATGAAAAAATATAGTTTTAACCCTAAGCATATTTATTAAATATTTTATTCATCCTGAAATTTTTATCCCCTATCTCTACGATGAGCCTGACGTCATACAATTTAGCAAGGGTCAATGGGTTGGGTATTTGGATAGGAAGGAAAAGTCTTCATTATACACATTACATAAAGCAGAGACGAGATGGAGCATCGGGGTATAGAAAGTAAGGACCTGCATGTTATCATGGTCGTCACTGGCAAGAGTAGCGAGAAGTGGAGGGATGTATTGAGGTTCACTACGAACAGCTGTAATGATGCCTATATCGTGCGAGTACCATGTTAGCACTGTTTTTCCAAACTCAGTATTATAACGAGTTAAATAACTCGAATAATATAAACATGATCGATTTTAAATAGAAAAGGATGTTGAACTAGCACAAACAGGTGGGTCGTGAGTATTAATAATAAAGCACTGATATAAATTAGTAGGATACAGAATATTAGCTTTTCATTATTTTATTTTATTCAACAACAGAGAAATAAATTTTGAGTAACGTTAATATTATTAAAAAATTGCAGCACGCTCCTGAAAAATAATGATGATTTGGTGAGCGCGTCACGGTTGCGTGTTGCCTGAACCATTGTTGCGCGTGTGTTACACTCTAATTATCTAATGTTTTAATTAAAATAATAGATGGATAGACCGACAGACCGACAGACCGACAGACCGACAGACCGACAGACCGACAGACCGACAGACCGACAGACCGACAGACCGACAGACCGACAGACCGACAGACCGACAGACAACGAAATTATTATTACATTTTAATAAAAATAGAGCACTTTTTTTAAAACTTCAAATTTTCTTTTCTCCCATTACAAGGTTGTGTCGCACATATAATATGTATTGTGCTGACCCTAAAATTGATGCTGATATTCTTGCAGATACCTTATCATCGTTCAAAAACTCACTCATACACAACATCCATTTTCTAAACGATGACCTGAACCTATAGATCCATTATTTATTAAATACTAATCGCACTACATTCAAACACTAAATATACAATACATATAAATGTACATGTAAAATATACTTTAATGCAAAAATACACGTTACTAGAACGTGCCGAAGACTCTTGTAATTGGGATAATGGGCATGGTCTTCATTTATAATGTTTTATTATTAGAGTATCATGTACCTATTATCCTTTTAGTATCTATAATAAATATATAAATAAAAATAAAAAAACAATATTTATTAAATAATCAACATTTTGAAAGTGATATATTTAAGTTTTGTATCGACCAAGTGCGCCTCTGATAACTTTTGCAACTACTTCCTGTCCTCGTTTTATTTTGTTCAGCAAAGGCAGCCTTTTTATTGGAACACTTTAAATTGATATCACGATATAATTCAAACTTAAATTACTAGGTGCAGCGTTTGCCGAGTTTGTTTGATTGACAATGCCGTAATCAGAATGCATACAATTTAAATTACTCGTAAGATATTAAAATTCTAACATTCAACAAAGCACGATACGACAAGCCAGATTGGTTAGCAGATATACATAAATGTAATAGTAACATTTATTTAAGCTTATCTATCGCAAAATATCGCTTGCTGTTATAATTTAATGATGTTTTTTTGCTTCAATAATAAACTGTAAAAATAATATAAATTAGAATTGCATTAGGCATGCTTTTCAATAATATTAAATAGTCATTTTCTTCACAATGTTTTTTGTGTATGTTAATTTTTTTAAGAATAAAGGTCATAAATATATTTTGTTCCAAGATTATCATCATTTTAATGTTTAATAAGTACTGGATTTTATCTTCATGGGAAACAAGTTATATTGGAAAATACCATCTTCATTATGTAATACATGACTTAAATATTTTATTTCAAGAATTCTATTTACGATAGTAAGAATTCGTAATATTTTTTTTATATTTGAAGGATAAAAATGTTGTCATTGTCATCCATGTCATGTCGATGAACATTAATAACTTTACTTTACTTTTTATAAACTAATAACTTATGCCAACCTATGACAGGTCGTAAGCCCACTAAATGACTCAGAAAGATTTCCATACATACTTTCCCGTATAAATAACTCTGCGCGACATCAATAATTTATCCTTACTAGTAATTTTCTTTAGTTAATTTTTCCTTATTAACAATATCTCTTGTCCACACCACCTTACAGTACTATTGCATAATCTGGTTACCTAACTACGAAATCTATAGTAAAAGACAGAAAACGTCCGGAAAAGTTATGACGAATTTTATCGTATCGCCTTTGGCTATCCGGATATCTTTCCAACTATGAAGCTAGACCGACTTTTTCCGAACTTCTAAAATTCTGCCAAGGAAGACAAACACAAGACCCGTTTTTCTTTACAAGAAAGTCAGTAAGAAAATAGATTTCTCAGATTTATCTGTTTTCTGCGGTAAGAATTCCTATTCCCAACCGAACACTACAAAACAACGTAACCATCTCAGTAAATAATAACAGCAACAAGCCGGGATTCTTTTCTACAGTACCTACCTAAAAAAATTGATCAAAATTATAATGCAGAATGATGAATTCTAAAAATTAAAAACAATTATTTGAAACTCTTAATTAAAATATTTTTTTAAATTTCGCTGCTTTTTCAATCCGTTAAATTAACTTAAACAAAACTTAACATTTCTCCTGCCAATAAAAAGGCCAATTTATTATTATTATTTTTTATATAAATTAACATAAAAAATACAAACTATTTAAAAATATATTTTTTTATAATAGCTAACACAGTATAACACCAACCAATCAAATGCAATGGAATTTTTACAAATAGGCGATCATTGTTTTTGCTTTTTTATTGATCAATTTCATAAAAAAATTGTCGCTTACTTATACACTTGATTTCCTACAATAAAAGAAAACCGTTTTTAATCAAGGGATTAGAAGAAAAAGCGCCATTATCCAATTTATCAAATTAAGATAACCGTTTTTGTAACTGATTGTAAAGCCAGAGTGGAGAAGTATGAAATCATTACACCCTTCATAAAATTCTTTTATAATACACAAAATTATAAAATCAGTTATCGATTGTGAAATTTACCCTTAAACACGTAATACGTCGCTCTGTTCTCCTGCCATATTTAAAGTGATACCTTGATATTTTCTCATCCCCTCATATACTTATACGACATCTGTCAATCATTCATAGGGAAAGGATTTAAAACACTAATTTGAATACGTCTCTCGACAAAAAATGTTATGCAAGTTTATTCTTTATTTCGTCACATTATTGTTGTTTCGTAGAATAATAAATCCACTATCAACACCACTTCCACTATTGTTCCTCGGATAGATCTGGTGAAGCTCCTCCTTGTGCCTCAGAGGCCAATCAGCAGATCCACCATGTTGGAAATAATATGAAAATAAAAAGGTATGTGGGGTATAAAAGCAAAGGCAGCAATATCCAAAAAAAAAATTTAATGCAGTCATCGAAGATTACTAATTTATTATATAATGTACTGAATTTAAGATTTTATAGGAAAATTATATAGCCTACAAATTTATAGGAAACACGATTAAGGAAGGGATAGATATTTCATAAAATCTAGAATTCAGTACATTTTTATAAGTAATCTTCGGTGACTGCATTATTTTTTTGGATATTATGAATGCAGTCAATGAGGTAAAAAAATGTTTTTATTTTTTTTTTAAACGAAAGCGTATTTATGCGAACACGGATTACGTGTCGCATCAATATTCTTACTATTTTCAAACTAAGCTAAATGCTTGTGCTATGAAAATAGGACTAACTTGCTGGTCTGGAGTGAGGTTCGAACCCGCTAGCTTTGGATCACGAGGCGAGAGTCCTAACAACAAGTTACTTAATTCTGTATTTTATGAACCTATCCCTTTCAAAATCATGTTTTCTACAAATTTATAGGCTTTGTTTCCCATAAAATCTCGAATTCAATTCATTATAAATTAGTAATCCTCCCTGAGAGCATTTTTTTTTAATATTGCTGCCTTTGCCACATATTATGTAACGTGTAATAGGCACATAACAAAAAAAATCACGTTTATTTACAATATATTAAAATTATCCCTAAGACTCATAATTTTAGTCTTCTCCGACCTTTTCGTAAAATTAAATTTTCTTTTTTCAATGGTAAAAGTTGTCTGGAGCAATATCAGTGAAACCAAAAACGCCATGAAATTGATACACCTCGTCTAATCCATCTCGGGGTTTTTTGTCATTTCAATTCATCATTTCGGTCGTAAATTATATATTTCCGTATACTTCGATGCAAAAAATATCAGTTTAATCATAAATATAAACAAAAAAGTATTTTTTATTTATATATTGTGATAATTACACTTTTTGCATTTAGCTCATAACCATCATCAGGTGAAACCAGTTCTGGGGCAGATATAATTGACAATTTAATTGTTTCTTTATTCTTGGTTAAATCAAATTATATAATACAAGAAAATTAGTTATACTACAATAGAAAAAATATGTGTTAAAGAAAAAAATATAAAGGATTAATTATATAACATAAGAAGTAGAGTTATAATACAAAGAGAAAAAATAAATAAAAGATTGGTTCATGGGTGGATCACATCCTTTGCATTCTTTCTTCTTGATTTTTCAGCTTTTTTGTGTATTTTTTATACTTTTATTTAATATTATTTTTGCATAGGAGTATATATATATAGAGTTGTGGTTATTTTTTTTATTATATCACATAGATAAAAATAAATAAATAATTTCATTTTGTGTGCTTATTTTTCTACGTTTAATCCCTATGTTTTCCATTATTTTTTATATAAGTGGACAAAGATACAACTATCTTAGTCCACTTACAAAACAATGTGATTACATTTTAAATTCTTGGTACCTAATTCCTGGTACCTAAAGCGTCACATGGCCGGCCGTTTTTTCCGGGGCAATTCTCACTATATGTGTTAAAGTGCGGGGCAAGCTAGTGGATATTTATGTAAATTTGTGAAATGTTTACAATAAAATATGTTAGTAATAGAGCAATTTTACCGAATATAAATCGTATCGGTATTGAAACGCAGAGAGAACTACACAAAAAGAACTTTTGTCTAAATACTAAGAATTATAGATGGGTATTTGCCGGATGCTGCGGCGGAGATCCAAAAGCACGTTACTCTTTGCTCTCTGTAATAATGTACTCTCTGTAATAAGGTTCTCTTTGTAATAAGGTAGTCTCTGTAATAAGGTACTCTCTGTAATAAGGTAAGGCCTCAAATAAATTATGAAAAAAAAATTGTAAACGCATCTTTTCCAAATTGAACAAAACAGTCGGTATGTAATTTACCCTTGAGTAGATTTTTTTTAATTTAAAGAAATAGCACTTTATAAATTATCCAACGGTACTATTATAATCCGTGATATAGCGGTTCATTTTTATTATACTTACTTACTTTTTTTACTTAAGTTTTTTTTTAAGTTTCCCACTTTTAACTCGCGACGAAATCTAACTAACTACTAACTATCTTACCATCACGCCGTTTCCCCGTGGGGGTAGGCAGAGAGGATAGAGCGCCACACTCTTCTATCCTGATGTACAACTCTCGCCTCATCCACATTCATGCATCTTTGCATGCAATCTCGCCGGTTGTTGACGCTTCTAACGGGACCATCTTCCAGTATCTGGTTAATCTGATCGTGCCACGTCTTCCGTGGTCGCCCTCTCTTTTTAGCGTCATCAACTCTTGCATTATATATATTTCTTAACATTCTTTCCTCATTCAATCGCTCAACATGCCCTATCTCTCTGAGCGACCCTTTTTTAACTCTAGTAATTATGCTAAGATCAGCTTTACATTCATTCTTAATATCTGCATTCTTTACTCTTTTATTTGTCACACATACGTCTGAGGGATCTCATCTCCACTGCATTCATTCTACTTTCGTTCCTCTTCTGCCTGCTCTAGGATTCACTTCCATACGTAAGTGTTGGTACCAGAATTCCATTTTTATTAAGTGAAGTACAACTTTGTATATTGATCGGAAGTTTGTAACGTTTCGTGTCTCTAACGGGGTATGGTAGTTGCTGCTTTTTCGCGCAGAAATAATAAAGGCTCGTCTGCACCTACTTACCCGGCAAATATGTAATTATAGAGTATTTATGAATTGTGGAGCTTCTCCTTATCATGAGCTTTAAGCAGTTAAATATTTTCGTATAATTTTTCAGCAATGTCTAGTTGAATAGGTTAATATCGTTACAAGTCGATTATACGAAGCAAATTGCATAATAAAACTTTAGATGTCTACTGATTGAGAATTTGATTATTTATTCATGCACTTATTAAAATAACAACCCAACGTCACGTTTAGATGTTTAGACATAGAGATGAAACGGATATGGAAAAAATGTGTTTAATTATTTTGTGTTCAAAGATCCGCATGACAAAATGTGCGGTCGCGACCAAATTTAAATTTGCGAGTTAAAATGATACATTACCATCATCACCAATGAAAATGTTATAGGGTCACTGATGACTAAAAAATCTTAGAACCAAATCATGAATTGCAATATTTTGGCCAATTAGAAATAAGATCTTTACATATATAATTCTTCTGTACTTATGTATGTCACCGAACTCCTAACGGCTGGGCCGATTTTGATGATATTTTTTGTGTGCGTTCGAGTGGGTCCCTGGATACTTTAGATTCAGAACTAGACCCGGTAGGTGGCGTTGCAGTCGGGTTCTAGGATTCGGTTCTAGGTTTGGGCAGGACAACGTCTGTCGGGTCTGCTAGTAAGATATATATTTTTTTTTAGATGAAGCCTTCGTCAAGGGATATCTTGAGGGCAAAAAAGTCTAAGATAAGGCTGGACATTCACTGCAAATGCATATTTCGGCGTTTTTTTTTTTTATGAAAATGTGGGTTTTTGATGCAGAATGCATTTCTAAGACTGCAACTATATTAGGATAATAACATAGATAGAATCTTTGTTCTTATATAAAAGTAATAAACTGGATATCATTAAATGGTTTGGCAGATACTTCGTGGTGCAACATTATAATTTTAATAATGTTTTATTTTACTTTGTAATACACACTCAATATAAGTTATTAAATTACTACTATAGTTTTGAGAGCAACATTCCCTGTCATCATCAGGTGTAGATAAATGACGACGCTGCCAACGGCATTCTGTTTTTTAATTACGTTATTTATTGGCACATTTTTATTTTGAAATAATAATTAAGGTGTTTTTAAATAAAAAAACTAACTTTTTATTAGTGAGTAAAGCCTCAAAATACGGAAATAAGTATAATATACAGTTTAAAATCATATCTTTATATGAATAAAAAGCCTTTTAAAATCAACGAAAAACGTAAAAATTTCTTGCAAATTTAAAACATGAAAAATTTATTCATATTGAACATTTCATAATTATTTAAGTATGGATTTCAGATATTCATTAAACTTTGTTCCGCCTAGGACAATAAAAACGATTTTTTTGGCCGCGGCCTGTCGATTAATGCTTATATTTTTTAAATTATTGTAAAATAGTGTTCAGTTTAAGTCCATTTAAGTTCACAAGAACTAAACATGTAAACAGAACTTGACTTTGTGTACCGCACTGTGACACCGAACACTTATCGTATTGTGTGCCCAGGCCCCAAGGCTCAGGCTAATTTGTTAACAAGTGAACGTGCCCAGTATCTACTTAAACCGTATTACGAACTCTAAAAGGTTAACCATGTATAAAATGCTAAGGGACAAAGTTGGCGTCATGAAAACTGTTCAAAATTTGTGTTTATAACTCAATGTTAGCCAACAAATTTCGCAAACTTTTTTCGAGCACCATCCCTTGAGATCCCAAAATGATATATGGGGGCCACAATCTGAAAAATATTTCGAATATTTCATACAGAAAAAATATTAAGACCCTATCTATTTTGTATTCGAAACAAAATGAATGCTTACAAATGTGAAATTTACGATATTATTCATTTTGTTATAAAAAATACAATGGAAAGTATTCCTTCCCAACTTTTCTGTTTGGAATTATTTTTCTTTGGCGGGGGTTTTCCCAGAGGGTCTTCCTTTTTTTCATCTCGGTATGTAACCGATTCAACCTTTACAATTTCCATTGTACCCGTATGTGACCCAAGAGGGAGATCACAAAACACAAAAATATTTTTAAATGTCAACAAAACATACTTGTCATGGATTTCATGTGAAGTATATCGAGAACCTATGAAAATTTTATAAAAAAGTTTATTATTCCAGTACTTTCTAAATGACTAGCTGTGTCCGCGTGGCTTCGCACTCGTGGATTTTTAGTAATTGTTTGTCATATTTTATCAATTTTTTTATTAACCTTAACATACAAATATGTGTCGTCGCGGACTTTTTAATAGAACCTCTCGAGTTCTACAGCTTCTCTACAGAAAGTATTTTAATATCTCTTATCGTTTAAGGCAGCGTTCTTAAAAACGCCTCATTCGACCATTCTTTCGTCGTCTTTAGTTATAAAATAGGTCACCACGAAAATCCCTCTTGTTTTAATGTGATAATATAATATATCGCCTGTGTTCACCCTGAAAGTCCATTCTAAATATTGCTGAAATAGTTTTTAAAATCGGATGAGTAGTTTCGGAGATACCTCATAAATCTAATCATACCAACTTTACCTCTTTATATATTATGTAGTGTAGATAAAATAATGTTTGTTACATTCAATGGCATTTTAGTACGACGTCCAACATAAGAATTGATAAAATCTTGTGAATTTATTCTCTTCAGTATGACGTATCACTTCAGTATCTACAAAATATGCTTTTGTAATATTAAAAAATCAAAATAAAATGTATTTATAACAAAATATTCTAATCGTAATTTATATCATTCAAAAAAATTATATCCCTCTAATCATTTGTGTCACAAATTGCTCTTTGAGAACGGATTGTCTTAATCACAAGAAAAATTGGGTGAAATTTTCCTATTGTTTGATTAAAATAATTTATCAATTTTCTCCCGTATTGTAATTAAATGCGAAGGTTCATTTATTTTTTTGATTATTTGTTTCAAATAATGTATTGAGTAAGTAGGTATATGAAAAACAAAATTATAAAATTGTGATGGAATTATTTGTTATTCTAGTAGAAATAATATCTATATGGCATTAAATATAACCAAGCATCTCTACTCAACTAGGATCGAATTATAAATATATATAAGGCTAGATTTCTTGGAAAACGTAAATATTCGATACTATGCGGTTTATCACGGAAATAGCACTCACATTAGACATAACGATTATTGATATATTAGTATTTTTCAATTTTTCAATTACTACATACAACAGGCTATCGACGATGTGAGAGAAGAAATGAGAGATTGGCCCGGCGTGAGAATCCAAGGACAAAAAATTGACATGATCAGATATTCCGATGATATTGCACTGCTTGCGGAGTCAGAACAAGAATTAAACGAGGCTTTGAGAAAGATGGAATAGGTTTTGGCTTGAATATTAATAGATAAATATTAATAGATAAATACAACATGGAAATAAACAAAGACAAAACAAAGTGCGTGGTTGTTAGAAGAGAAGAAGTGTCGACAAATATTGTTTCGAGTGGCGTCGCTATCAAACAAGTGAAAGAATTCACATATTTGGGTAGCAAAATTTCCTAAGATGGCCGCTCAGAGGCTGACATCATAAGCAGAATACAACAGGCAAGAGTCTCCTTCAACAAAAAATCCAAAATCCTGGAATCCCCCAACATAGATATGAATTTTCGGTAAAACTTGATTAAAATTCTTGTCTGAAGTGTGCTGATGTATGACAGCGAAACATGGACCATCGGCCAGAGCATGTCCGGGAGGCTAGCGGCCTTTGAGATGTGGTGCTACAGGCGCATGGCGAGGATCCCTTGGTCTGAACATAATATCCGAAACGACGAGGTGTTGAGCAGGGTGGGCGAAAAGAGGCGGCTCCTTAACAGAATCGCCCAACAGCGAGCAATTTGGATAGGCCAAAATATAAGGCATCCGAGCCTGCTTTTAACCATCGTCGAGGGAAATGTTGAAGGCAACAATCGTAGAGGCCGCCCGAGATTAAGCTACGTAAACCAGATTATCGGAGATGTGCGCTGTAGCACCTACCAAGGGATGAAGATGCTGGAAGGTGACAGAGAGGAATGGAGAGGGCGAGTGCTTGTTGCAGACCAATCCTTGGTAAAAAAAAAGTATTGTATATTTATATATTTATATCCAACCCAAAAAAAAAAGCATTGTATATTTGTCTATGGTTGCTATGAGAAATACTTTGACTTTGTGAAAGTATTAATATATACATTTCATAGAGCTGGAAACCCATAATATGAGTTAATTTATATATTCAATTCATAATTCATATAATATTAAATTCATCACTGATAGAATTCGTAAGAGTAAATAATTGATAATTAATTTATTTTATTTTTTAAGATGTTTAAATAGCAATAACTATTCTGAATTTTCTAATCAACTATTGAAACCATTCTTTTGATATTAATATTTAAATTTTATGGTACATATATACAAATTACACAGGATTACAATAAGTTCGATAAGTAAGAGTAAGGTTTAATAGCAAATTAAATATTATAAAATAATAGGTCTATTTTGCAAATAGTTACAAAGTTTTATACTCAGTATTTCCTTTTTATTTATGTAATTAGTTTATTATTACTATCATAAAATAGAGATATATTATAGACGTCTCATAGAGACGAATCTATTTATTTGTGAAAGTAGGTAAGAAAGTGGGTGCTTAAAGAGCTTACGACCTGTCGTACGATTGGCTTAAGTGATCATCTTACGTGATCACTTTACATAATGTAACGTTCACCGATTCCATCCATGATAAACAACCACATCTATCAACATTTTGGAATTTGTATATGTCAAATTTGCACACCTTGTTTCATATTTGAGTTTTATTTTACTACCGTCATCTGTAGTTAAATTTTGTCCTCATAATTATGTTTATATTTATATATATATGTATTTTTTAAAGAGATTTAAAGCAATATAATTTTTTTTTCTCTTTACTTTTTTATATGTAGGTACCTAAATGGCATTCTTCCGAAATATTATATTAACAATTAAACTAGAATATGCCTGAAAATTATTTTAATTTTTAACTCCTTTTTAGACCAATTTTTATATATTAACAATATTTTGAGAAGGTATGGTCAAATTTTTCAATAACACAATACTGAATTTTATTCATAGAGGGAACATCATTTATGAAGATATCTCATGGAGGCGAAGCTTTTTATATGGGAAAGTAGGTATTGAAATATATTGTTTGTTTATAAGGCACACTTTACACAATGTAAGGTTCACCAATTTCATCCATGATAGACTATCATATCTATCAAAACTTTGGAAGTTGTATACATATTAACTTTGCATCTTGTTACAAATGCTAGTTGTATTTTACTAACGTCATCTGTGCTTCAAATTCGTCATCTACATAAACACAAATATTTTTTTTTTAGTTTTAAAATAATATTATTTTCTTTGTGTATATTTTTGTAGATTCAGCGTCTGCTTGTCTGCCGAAAAAACTTTCGATCGATATTTAACCCATTTTCCGTGATCCAATCGAACTGAAACATTGCAGGCAGACTCGTGGCGATGATAAAAATGATCTTGCAAATTTTCGTGAAAAAAATTTAATTACAGTATAATTTTGGATTTTTCGAAATTTTAACGGTATTTTCAAATTGGAAACCATACGAATGAGAAAGGAGTTCGACATGTGGAGAAGGCACGAAACCTGTTTCAACTAGTATGACTCGAGCCATGGGTCCAATCAGACGGTTTCGCCGACGCAGTGCCCCCCTATACCAATTATTACGTTTTCAATATTCTATAAGTTTTAAGGATAATAAATTTAATAGATTTTCCGCGTGAACTTAAAGCAAGAGGAATATGTTAATAGAATATCAAATTGGAAACAATACAAATGAGAAAGGGGGTATACTAAAAACTTTGTTTTCATGGGTTGGTTTTTTTATTCATACTCTTCAGCATGTCTGCCTCCTTTTCTATACAAACACTTACCGTTTCTTATTTGCCATTTCTTTTTACCTCTCCATAATTACAATTCACCGGTATTCATAATAGCATTTGTAAAGAATGGTGACATTGAAGCATTGAAAATTTGATGATAGAACCCAGGTACACAATTAAGTTTCAATAAAAACTGGTCATAAAATCTCTTACAAATGCTCATCACGCTTACTACCATGGACGCCAATGTAGAATTTTATTCCAATATGGCTTTCACATAAGCCTCGGAAACTGTGACCTGTGACGATGAGGTACTTGTCGTGACGTTACTCATATAAAAGAGTATATCATTTTACCTTTGCTACTTTTTTATATTTTGGAAAGGATATTAACTAAATGGAACATTGGGTAATAGAAAGAGGACTTTAAAACGCTATTGTGGACTGCGGATATTTTTACTCAACTTTTTATTTATTAGTACTAGGTACATATATTAACTCTCTTTGTGATTTTCCTCAAAAAATTACTGTTTATTTATTTATTTATCTTCATCTTGATACACACATAGGAAATGGAGCCGCTCATTTCACTAGGAAGATGTGCCGAGATGAGCAGCTGACAATATAATGAGAACAAAATAATAAATATCTATTAAATAAAATACTAGGTACATAACTTTAAGATTAATCAATTAATTGAGGATATAAATATGAAATGTGGATAATAAAAACAGTAGATATTATAAAATAAAACAGCAAAAGGAAAGTAAAATAATATAAGTAAAGAATCTTATGTATGGATAGTAACAACATGTTAATATTATTGATTATCAAAGCAATTGCACAGTTAAAAAGTATTTACGTAAAAAATTGAAAGAATCGTTGCGTATATTGTATAGAGTGATCATTTAAGTCAGCTCACATCGGCTGTAAGCCCTGATCCATCGTATAAGAGACTTCCATCAACTTTTCTCGTATGTAAATTGCTTCATCTCTGTGAAACTCCTATAATTTATCCTTAATTAAAAATAATTCATCGAAATCGGACAATCTCGAGATATCGTCAAAAAAGCTGTTCCATATAACATTTATGAGAAAAAGTATTTCCTTCATAATTTTTTTTCGTAATTTTTTCCAACGTTTTAAAAGTTATTCTGCTATTCAGGGTAGAGATAAATCCAACAAATTAAAGATCATAAAAATCGGTCCATCCGTTCTTGAGTTATGGATGGTATAACTAACCCGACAGATTAAAGAACACATTCTTATTATGATGTTGCAATTTCCGAAAAAGTTCTGTAAATTTATTAATCAATTAGAAAGACATACAGAAAAATCGAATTAACGAAAAAAGCTGATTGCTTAAAATGGATAATATATTTTAATCAATTAATAAAATGAGATTTACAGATAAGGTCAATGTATTGACGGAAAGGTACGAGATTGATGTGGCGTAATGGTAACGCATCTTACCGCATAGATAGGTGATCCGGGTTCGTGTCTTGGTAGCAGCCAAATATTTTTTGATTTTTTTGTATGTCTTTATAATTGATTTATATAAAAACTTTAAGTTAGTTGTTAAGTAAGTTTTTATCGTAATATACTCATTTATGTTGCACAAATTCGCTTAAAATATTAATAAAAATTATAAAAATGCTTAGAAAAAAAATCCTCGCATTATTAAATGTGTTTTGCTGTTATAAACCTCTCGAAACAGGCTGTGTTTTATTAAATTGTCCCGGACAGACGGTTCCAGAAATATGGCAGCTGTTTTTGGACCCGACGATAATACATCTCATTGCTTCTGAACTCCGGGATATTTGCTGCTTTGAAATATGGTGCAGTACCGCAGCATCTCTGGTTTGAATCCACGTTCGTTTATTTCAAATCATCTAAGAGGCAAATAGCTTAATATTTTATGGTATAAACACATGCAAAATATTAATATTACCCATTCCCTTTACTGTTATTTCTCTAGTAGTAGAAATTTTCACATTATCCACAAGATAATCCAGTTTTAATTATTGTACTGTACTCGTTAGTCTACTAAAGGACAAATGCTCACCACATAGAGAAGTTACATTATTTATTATGCAGAAACATTTTGCTAAATAATCTGTGTTTCGAGAGTTGAACTCGCTTTGTTTCAGTCTCGTACTTGTATGATTACATTTTTTTTTCTTGATTTTAATTTGATTTAAATTTGATAAAATTGCACCCTGACTTTCAATATTCCCAATAAAGTTCACAACCCCTCCACCTTCTCTTCACGCCTAATTGCACAAAACAACCATTCAACTACACCTAATGACGAGAGGGATTGTTCTTCTCAAAAAAATATAAGTTATCAAAGTTAAAATAAAAATCATATTTTAAATGTCGTAAACCGTTTATCCAAGAGGGACTGCATCTTTAAAAACTATAGTCGTGATAATATAAATAGTTTTGTTTGTGGTACTGCAATTGATTAATTAAAAAATGTCAATGATAGTTTCTTTTGCATTACTTTAATTAATCAAAACAAGTACAAGCAATCAACGAGGTCTGCCAGGATTAAAACATACCTAAAAAAATGAACAACATCCTAACAGAAAGCCCTTTATTGCGGAGTTTTGAGTGTGTGTTTATTATTTTTCCAGTTATTATTTAAATACCCTGAGCTATTATTATTAAAAATAATTAATTATATACTGTTTATTTTCCGTTCATCACTGATTCGTGAAATTGAATTTGTATCCTTTGAATGTATTTTTCAGCTGTTCAAATTTTTTCTGTGAAATTTGGTGGAAATTAAATTTTTAAATTGTTTAATATGAATGAAAAAACACTGTTTTATTTCACTGTATATTTTATTTTGAGTTAAAACATTCTCGAAAGGCAATCTCTCATTATCAATAGTTTATTTCATCAAATTTATAAACAATTAAAGACAGTAATGAGATAAATGACATAATCAACATTCAAATACCACCCATTACATCCCCAATATTAAACATTCTAGCCCCGGTCCATTCCCCTACTCCTATAAAATGTGCCCTGTTCCTATAATTAGTGTCTCTAATTGTTTGTAACTTTAGTTGAAATTAGTTATTGATAATGAGAGAAAAAGTTATAATATAATACTTTTTCATATGCTTTTTGCAGATCAACAAATGCACAATTTTTTTTTATTATTTTTCAAAATCTTTTCCGTCATCTAGCGCAGTGCGAAAATCTGCAGCATGCATCGTTTTCCACTCAAGAATGCTCCTCGTACATCCCATACTTTTTCTTTACTCTGCACGGTTTTGGAAAATTTATGAGAAATATACTGTACAACTATAAATCACAATTAAAAAAAATAAACGCTGCATATGAACAAATAAAATAAAATTAAAATTAAAATGGAGGAAAGAGGTTGCATTTAAATAGTAAAAATAAAGGGAAAACAAATAAAACTTACCCGGCATAAAGATAAATATAGATATGCTGCTTTTGTCATGTATAACAATAATTTCTGTGAGAAATTTGTTAGGATACAGGTGAATATATCCGATTCTGATAACTCATTCTCTTATTCGTACATATCATTAACTTGTGTCTATTTTATTACCGAATAAACAAATTTTGAATAAAATACTAAATCGATGGAATCGATCGAAGGAATGTTTACTTTTTAATGAACTGTTTCAAAATTACGATCCACCACTAACCCCCACAGACCGGGAAAATCTTTCAGTAGTTTGATTTCCAAAGGATACCATTAATTTTCACGAGAGTGATCTGATCATTTATAGGGCCCGTGGCACCATTTATGTTTACCTTTACCACATTAGTTGGCCGGAGGGCCTAGTTTCAACATCCAATAAAACGAGTTGGTTTCCAGCCGGTGAATAATTTAATTAAAATTGCGCTGTTAGTTTTTACTAACCAGCCCACCGCGTTTCGGAAAAAAAATAATTGATTCACACGGAGCGCTCTAGTTTTTCTGTTCTGTTCCGTTCTGTTTAAATTTCTCCTGCGTGGCTTGCAAATTTTGCATTTGTACCTGGTTTAATGATAAAACAATATAAAAATATACAGCTACAAGAATGTACTGAGGATTTGTTATTCAATTAGCTTAATTATAACTAATCAATGTATATTATAGATGTCTCACAGAGACGAAACTGTGTTTTTATGGGAAAGTAGGTATAGAAGACTTTTGGGTGTACATAAGGCTTACGACCTATCGTACGGCTGGCTTAAGTGATCACTTTAGACAATGTAACGTTCGCCATTCCACCCATGATAGAATACCATGTCTACTAATTTTTGAAAGTTGTATATGTATTTAAATTATACACCACGTTTCACATATGAGTTGTATGATCCTCAGCGCGGCTGTCATTAAAGCTTTTTCATTCCCCTTAAATGACCACAGATGTCGCTAATGAGACATCTATATTAATTTTGGAGTTTTTTTAGCAATATACTTTATTTTTAAGCCAGCCGTACGATAGGTCGTAAGCCCTATGTACGCCCAAAAGGCTTCTATACCTACTTCACCATAAAAATACAGTTTCGTCTCTGTTAGCCATCTATAATATTGATTGATTAATGGTGTCCCTGTGACAAAAATCCAATTCTGTTCTGAAAAAATTTGGACATACTCAAAATATTCTAATTATAACTAAAATTAGTGAATTTTTTTATCTTCAAAAGAACGAAATTGTTATCTCCCAGAGAAAAGGTGTGGCAGAATTTAAGCCGTGCTATAGCTGGTAATGCAAGATGTTTAAATTTCAAAATTTTACAATCTTAACAATGACTATACTAAAGTCTCGAAGTGGAATCCTTTTTGACATTTATCGATAAATCACAGCTACGGTGGCTGAGACATATATAGACTGCCAGTGGATACGCCAGACAAGACAAGACCAAGAAGACAGAAGACCAAGGGAAGAGCTAGCAATTTTTTCCGTCAACTCCTAGGAGGAGCTGACGGAAAAAATTGGAGGACTGCTGCGAAGCGAGGTTTCAATTAAATTGGACTGACGTGGAGAGCGCAGCCTGAGATAGGAAGAGTTGGAACCTCCTATGCGGTGCAGGATAGAGATGGGTCGTTCATGAACAAACGTTCGTTCTTTACTGAACGAACGAACGGTACAGGTCACTTAAATAAACTTGCCGTTCACTAGTTCAGCAGATGTAAAAATAAATCATTCATCAAATTCTGGTAAATTTTTTGGAAACGTAATGTTTTAGGCAGCGAACAGTATGTTTTTGTGATCTGATCGACATTCTTTAGAATTAGTATGTTTTTCGACATATTTTTATTGGCGACCCCTTTTTTTTAGTCACCAAACTTATTTTGGGAAAAAATATAAAATATGAATATCTGCTAATTAACTTTACAAAAATTTAGATAAAAAACAAAAATTCAAAGAACTGCTGAACGATTTAAAGTGAACAGATAATTTGACTGAACGATCAGGTGAACAAATAATTCAGTGAACTGAACGAACTTTCCCATCTCTAGTACAGGGACTTTGACCCAATAGGATAAGGGGTAGAAGAAGAAGAAGAAGAACAATGACTATTGTTACTGACCAAAATAAAATAAAAATGCGTGCGCGTAAGTCATAAGTTTTAAATTTTATATTATCCTCAATTTTATCCCATAAGGGAGTTCTCTCTTCCAGTCCAATAATATATTGCATTTTATTTTTCCTTCTCTATTTATCGCACACATATGGAACTGCTAAGTTTACAATTTACGTTCCTGGCACTCTAATGAGAGACTAAATTTAAGAACTCAAATATTATAATTTAAGATATGAGTCTTCCTGTTAAACTCTTCACTAGTTGTTCTTAAAATGAAATAGTGAGTTGCAATATATTTGATAAATAAAAAAAAATTAAAAAAATAATAAAAAAAAATTAAAAAAAAAACTTTGGAGGGTTATGAAATATTAAGTTTATCAAGTTTCGATATATGTATGGTGAGTAGTTACAACAAATAAATATTCCGTGAATTAAGTGTATTAAAAACTGATCAAAATGCTGTAAACGAAACTTTAATTATTTTAGAGAAATGTTGCATTTTTTTTTGTATTTAATTTTAAGGTAAAGTATATTTAGTTAAAATTACAAATAATGATTATCCGACTTTTATAAAATTATATGCATAGTTGTAAAATAAAACTTAAATTTTTTAGTTATAAAATTAGTGAGCGTGGTGTATCTATATTTTTATACATGTTAGTCGCAATGTATGCGAAAGGTACATTCTTCTACAAGATAAAATTCGTGAAAGAAGGTTAGTTATGTTAAATTATTTTTTCTTTTATGGTGCTTACGCAATTAGAAATTGTATATTTTCTTTCATATCCATTTCATTTGTGTCGAAATTGTATTTGTCTCTAGCTGAAGCGTGCAAAGAGAATAATAAGCATGATTTTTTAATTTTGTTATTATTATTTGGAATTAAAATCGAAATTTAATATGTTAATATATATTTTATAAAAAAATACTTAAAAGGGAATAAAATATCTATGCTTATCTATATAAATAAATATCTATATCTATATAAATAAAAATGTTAATTTATAATATATATTCAATGTAAATCTGTACCGTTCGACCGATCTGACTCAAAATTTTCAAACTTATTTTTTAGGAGCTGTCGGTTAATATAGGTGACATTTCCTCTTCCCCGTCTAATCCATCCCCTCCCTCAGATATATTTTCTGTACAAATCTACACCACTTCACCGATTGGACTCAAATTTTGTGTACATATTCCCAACGGAAAAACTATGCTACTTTTCTTCCCTAGATCCACCCCAGCCTTGATTAAATGGAAACATTGTTTTAATTAGGGGCCTTGCAAAATAATTGAACCTTTGTTTCCCCCCACAAAATTATTTTTAACTTAATCCTTAACCCATGTATATTATATTTAAAAAATTAAAAGCGAGGATTATTTACAATCCTTTTTTCTTACCCCTGGTAGACAGACAAGTGATAAATAAAAGCCTGTTTAAAAGAAACATGGCAATTTTTCAAATAACAAGTATGTTAAAATTAGGTACACTCCATTAGAGTATAGTCAATTTTTCAACTCCAAATATAAATATCACCTTAATAGAATAATAAACGAGCATTTATATCATCTTTATAGTATAATACACAAGCATCCATTATATGAATTTACTTATATTCAGCTGGTCTTTGGTTAAAAGAGGCTCGCAAAGGTCACACAATTTATACAGATGACGGTCTCCAAACTGCGCCCTCACTTTATATACCTACCCTTCGTGTTTTAAGATATTTTATGTAACGGTTACATGTTTCTGACTTTTATACTTTTTCCGGTGAAGTAACCATCAAAATTCTCTGGTTTCCTACCTCTGAGTAGTTAAATACTTTTCTTATATTAGTTTACTAGCAATAATTTTTTTTTTAATTTATGCATATTTTCTATTGTTATAGATCGTGCCAAGCCTTGCACAGCTTGTCGGCATGTTTCTTTTCCATTTTCTTGCATAAGTACATTGCGTATTTAGTTATGGGTATAATTTACATAGAATTAAATATATATGATATTATAATTATCTTAATCAGATTGGATGAATCCAACAGAAAGATGTACAAGTATAATATATCTATCCATCATGTTTTGATCCGATCTGATGAAAATATAATGATTTCTTTCAGTTCATGCTTTCCTTTCTCGACGTTTCTTTTTCTTCACTCCAGTATTGAGTGCATCAACAATTGATTGCTCGCAAAACTTGCAAACAAAATCGTTTGGACGGAAATTTTCGAAATTTTTTGAAGCTTTACTTTTTAAACGATTTGACATTGAGGAATCGTACTTTGTTTTTTTTTTTTTTAGATGTGAGTTATAATTATTTTTGGCCTTGCTTGCTATGTATAAAGCTTATAATGTACCTCAATAGGAGTTTTTCTGCTCTAGCTACTACCAGCTTTGTTGGAACGGGAGGGATTTGTCAGTGAAGCTTGGAATTCCATCATACTGTAGTCATCTGACAGATGTCAAAGACAAACAGCCCAACCGTACACCATAAAGTACTTTTTTACAGCATGGACAGCTCAAAATTCAGGCCAATAATGCAACAAGTTCTTTTTGAATGTATTCTCAAACATGAAAAAATCATGTTCTGCGTCTAATTCCCAACTTCAGAAGTTATTTACTACAAGAATAATCATGATTTGAACCACACAAACCTAAAGGGTGATGAAATTTATGGTATTCTTATTATTATTTGACACATGTAATTTTTTTTTCAAAAAAAGTCATTATCATTTTTTGTTCCATCACTTCTCAAATGTACGTGTAGGTACCACTGGAATACGAACCTGAAACTTTTCCAATTCGTAGATCTGCGATTAACCAATTTTGCCATGTCAACTCTATTTATGTTTATGAAAAATTTGAGACTTGTTATATTTCGTAACCTATAAAAATTCTTTGCAAAATTACTTTATTTAACGTGATAACATAATTTATAAAAGTAAAAAGAAAACACTTTGTATAAAACCACTATTTATTGATTGATCAACATGTATTGGGCCAATGTTCCCTTCATGGGGATTGAACGCATACTTAAAATAAAAATTGGAAGTGTGGAGATTATTAAAATTAATTAATTTGGGACTTAAATAACATAAAAATTAATATTAACAACAATTTAAAAATATTTATTTATTAATCAATGCGCTAGTGGGCTTTTTCAATACAAGAAAGTTACAAGAATGTATAAATATCACCCAATTCAATAATCATCATGAATATTCTCCACAATGTTAACGCCAAATCCATTAATAATATAATATTTTCTAATCAAAATTGAATGATAAAAAGTTTCTTGACATTTTTGCTGCTAGCTATGAGACACCCTGCATAGAAACGATGCTAAAAATATTATATTCATTTCAAATAGCATCAGGATTATACGACCAGGCAACAAAGTAAAACGAAATAAGTACGAAATGAGACGCCGAGCTATTTATTGTACCACGAAATAAAGTAACTTGAGTAAAGTTTACGTTCCTGAATATTTAAGGTCTGCAAGCCTTCCGCGCTACTCAACTTCAGAGTGCATTTTCATTGAAGAAAGTTGTGCAGTGAGGTACTACCGAGTGAATAGCAGTACAGTTCCGGGCTGAGCTGAGTTGAAAGGCAGAGATCCGTTTTCAATACTTTATTTCGATTTAAAATGCTCGAAAATAGTTGCTATTTAATTGTGCACTACGATCCGTGAAAAGTTTATCTACACTTCAGTTTGTTAGCCAGCCATAGCATACAAGTTGATCATACGCGCAAGATTGAAGAAATATCGGTTGTTTTCTTTGTTATTTTTTTCAATTTCAATTTCATTACCGATTAATTAGCGTTTATTCAACAGAAGACATTAAGTTGCTTAATACGTACACACATCATTCATTTAAATAAAGGGTAATATGTAACAAGCCTCTTGGCCACCACCTTCCTCGCTAGATATATAGAAATACTTTTCTGACCTGACGATCGACATCTAATATTTATTACGAATACAAATGAAAGTACGTACAGTAAAAATAAAGAGCAAAAAATATAAAAGTATCATGCAAGATGCAGGAAGAAATCTTGTTTGTAATTAGAAAAAACAATTTTTCACCAAGCTTCGAATTTTTATTTTTATTCAAGGAAATCTAATTTTTCATTGTTTTGTAGCTAACTTTTATATGATTTTGTAAAATAAGATTATTTTAAATACATTTATATTAACTTTTTTATTTTTATATTATTGTAACCACATTAAAATTATTATACATTAGCACTAAACTAGCCTAGATAACGTTCCTGTATGTAAACTTGTTTATTGTATGGAATTCAATGTAATATGAGTGAATGAGCGTACACAATATACATGCACATGATCAATGCAATAATATGCATGAAATAATATGCGTGAAATAAAAAAAACACATACATTCATACGTTTGCGTGTGCGCGTCTCTATTTTTTTAAGGTCAATTTAATTTTTGAATTGCAAACATATATGAAGGATTACTTTCTAGGGTATCCCGCGTATTGTAGTCTTGAGAAAGACTGTCGTTAAATACCTAACGTTTCGGACAGATAGCACTGTCCATTGTCAGAGAGTTCTGTTTTGAATTGGTAGCGAGCACACCCGTTCACTCCAGAAGTCGAAGTCTAAGTGAAGTCTAATATAAAGCTAACTGATGAATTAACTTTGAATACCTATCGTTAAGTACCTGCCTGAGTTTATTGTAAAATTTATTTGTGACCTGGTAATTTGGCTATTATGGTTGAAAAATAAAAGTATATATAATACAATATATTTTTTTAATATTATCAGTTGTTTCACAGCCAAATTTCAAAAAATTCCACTGCCATTCAGAATCATCTGTATGCAGTTTTCTGGAAAATTGTGCCATGTTTATCTGACCTACCTGGTCGACGTTTTAGATTCCATTGCAATGGGATCCGAAAAGTCGGCCAGAGAGGTCAGATATACATGGCAGAATATCCCACAAAACTGCACACAAGTGATATTTTTATATAATGATAAACACCTGGGTGCCATAAAAAATCTGGTGGCTTATGTTTATACAACCTACTCATTTGCTAACATTCTACATATTCAAGAAAGGAAATCCCCCACTTGGAGTGCTGACGATATTTATAAAAATACGATGTGTAAAATATGACAAATAATTTTTGATGTGTAACATCTTTCCTTTCTCTTTCCTGCAATTTGTGGCAGTGATTTCGTGAAAAGGGACGGAGATGCGTAACAGGAAATAAGACGCGCGCAATTTCATGTGAGCAACGGGCGCGCGCGGAGCACGCACGATGGAGAAATCATCGTTTTTTTTTTTTTTTTTAAAAAAAATTAGAGATGTGAACACTGAATACGTGTCACATCAATATTCTTACTATTTTCAAACTAAGCTAAACGCTTGTACTATGAAAATAGGACTAACTTGCTAGTCTGGAGTGAGGTTCGAACCCGCAACCTTTGGATCACGAGGCCAGTGTCCTAACCACAAGACCAACAAGCTACTCTTTTTTGATTTCTCTTTTCAGATTTCATTGTTTATAAACAATGAAATCTGACAAAGCCGTATATTAAATGGTTTAAATGTGTTTTTTTAAAACAAATTTGTGAGAATTACGACGTAAAAGCGATAATATATTTCTGAAAGAATTAAAGGTTGATATGTTAGTCGGTGTTTATGATGGAGTATTCTTTTCCTTTCGAGGAAAATAAGACGGTGCGGATCGAACCAATAACCTTCTATCACCTAAAAATATCACGTATGGACATTGACAGACTGGCTTCAGAAATTTCAGTTCTACATACATGTTGATATTCAATATTTAATATGCCAAGATATATTTGACTTATAAAAAATCTGTTCGGCAAAAATTAAGTTCAATTAAACGATTTTGTCAAAAAAAATAATTGCCGTAATGGATTTTAATCGTAAACGAAACCATTTAAAACCATCTGTTGATGAAAAATGTTGATTCGAATCCGCTGAAGTGATTAAAGTATTTTGCAATTTGTAAGACAATATATATTCATGTGCATGTTAAGGTACCTACCCAGATTCCTATTAAATACATTAATGGGTATTTTCTCAGCGAGTATTGATGCAAAAAAAAAAATTTAAACACAGCTATGAAAGTTCTGCATGCTTTTTTTCTATTTTTAATCAATTCTTCTTCTTCTTAAGGTTCTATGCACTTTACGTAAAATAATGCATTTATTGCATTCAGTTTTCGATTATTTCATATTTAGGAATTCTAAACGTGATGGTGATAGATACATATCACTCACGCATAGAGTTTTTGTAATTTGTTATTGATTTATTTTTATATTTAATATCTTCGACGCAACTCTAGCGTTTGTGATTTGATTTGAATTTGGAAAAATACAACAGATTGCCCTCTTTGTCTACTTAAAAATAGACACCACTTACACGAGCATGGTAAATGGTGCTTCGACCGAGCAGCAGGCACTTCGGCCGAGCAGCGGGCGCTTCAACTGCGCAGCGGGCACTTCAACCGCGAGGCGGGCGCTTCGACTGCGCAGCGGACGCCTGAATGCACGGCTGATGCTTTGGCACCGCAGCGGTCACCGTCTGTCTGTGCTACCCATTTCGGCCGTAACTCTCGAACGTGCAGTCCAAACAGCGCGATACGAGTGTCCCCAAAAAGAGGAGCTTGGCGCGCGGCGTATGCCCGCTGTCCGTTTTTTCAAGTTTTAACCTAGTTTCGACGTTACTCAAGCGTTTGTCATCCGATTTTAATTTCGAAAAATACAACAGATAGCTCTTTTCTTTTACTTTCGAGTCCACACCACCTACACGCGCATGCAATCTAGTTTATGTATTAATATATTAAAAAATGTATTTAAAAATGAAAAGTTCAAATCATTGATTCAAAATAATGAATAATTGTTCGAATTAATATTTCCGTATTTAGCTTTTTTAAATTTTGAGGTTAATTTCTGTCGCTGCTCGATTGATATTTTAATGTCAAGTGTTACATATCATATGTATGACTCGTTTCTTTATTATTTTTTGTGAAATATTCCCTTTACACATTCTACTAGTTCTTACAATAAATCGAATCTTTATTCCGAACCTTTTTTCACAAAACTGTATCTTTTGAAGACTCAGATTCACCGACTTATCTATGAAAATACCAAATACCATCCTACCATATTAAAGTAATATTCTTGTTGATTTTCCTTTTCTATTCATTTGCGTCTATATATTGGAAAAAATGCACTGTGTTTCAGTGTTTCAAACGAAAATTTTAGATTTTATATAGTAAAATAATCTTAAATTTTTGTCTGATTATCGAGTCATTTCATACACCAAAAAAAATTATTAAGACATAAAAGTATCTCTAAAAATCTTTAAATTATGTAAAATAGGCTTTAGTGGGTAACCCTTTCCATCAAACGCTCGTCGCATCAAAGATGTACTTGGCATTAAATGCATTCGTAATGGGCAAGCTTTAACACCGTAGTTGGAGTGAAAATTGTTTCCTTTATATGTTTATATAAAATAGGTATGCTACCATTTAAATATGTACGCAAGCGGATACACAGTTGCAATATGTATTTCTGAAATGAAACCTACTTTTAAAAAAATAAAAATTACATTTATACACATTATTTATTATTTTTTTATTATTTATTCAAAAAAATTCTTGTTTACAAATAAAGATACTTAATACTAATTTAACAATAAAACATAAGATAAATTACACATTTTTTTTGTTTTGTTTAATTTGTGGATTGTGCCACTCTACTAGGCTACGCCTGTCCCAGAGTGGCGTTATAGAACACAATTATAATATTTTTTCGAGTTCGTCAGTAGTATTTATTTTCATAAGGTAGTAATTATGTATCTACAGAGTATCAAGTGGAATGTTAATGAAAGTTGAGTGAGTCATAAGTCCAAGTGTAAATATGTGTAGAATAATTGTTTAATGTAAAAAGGGTTCAAGTTTTGTTTAAGATTATTTTTTATTTTCCTTAATTAATTAATTTATTTATATAGGTGTATATTTTTATTTGAAGACATTATTATGCAATTGCAGTAAGTCACATCATTGCTCTTATCCGTGGCAAAAGAAATGTCCTTCAATAATGTTGTTTGCTGTACAAAATAATATATGTTGGGTCAATATTAATTATAATGTATGCTTGGGTCGCAATGTAAATGAAAGATGTTACAAGCTTGTTGAATACTAATCCGCATGAAAAAAATATTCTGCAGTCATGATCTCAAACTTGATCTCAAAGGTCAGATGCTATGTTTTCTTGATATTATTTTATGGAAACGAAGCATTGACGTTTAACAAATAATCGATAAGGCGAATTGAAGGATTCAAGATGTGGATGTACAGAAAAATACTCAATATTAGCTGGATAGACATAGTTACAAATGAAGTTGTTATGGCTTGGATGAATAAATAATAAGAAGTAATTAGAACAATAAAAATCCAAAAACATAAATATCTCGGATACATGATGACACATCCAGAAAAGTACTTAGATAATGCAGGAAAATATTGGAGTTCCGGCCCTGAAAGAAAGAGAAGATCTTGCCTGAAAAACTTAAGTAGTGGTTTGGCCAACCTACTGTAGGGCTATTCTTGGCCACGATAAATTAAGTTATGATAGGCTACTTGACATCCAACGTCTCTTGAAAAGATAAGGCATAATAAAAAGTACAAATAAAATACTTCAAATATTTAGAATCAGTATACCTACTGTAGATAGACAGAAAATCCTTCGAAATGTTGTACAGCTAACATACTGGTTTTAAATTTTATAGACGGTGTTGATCCATCAGATTAGTGGAATTAAAAATTAATTTCGTCTATGGCTACTGACTACATTAAACGACATCAAACGCATCATCGAAAGAAGCCATTTTTATTTGCCAAATTTAGGGCTGTTGAGTGCACTCGTATTCGGTAACATCTCAACATATAAAAAGGATATATACATATAAAAGGAAAAAAATTCCAAATCAAAAATATAGATATCTCATATCACCGGCGACACCAATAGTTTACGGAAAAGACAAAGTTTCAAACCACATAGGGTGGTAATAAAAATGCTACTCACATATGGAACAAGGTGTGCAAAGTTAAAAAATATATATATGTACAACTTCCAAATTTTTTAGAGATGTGGTAGGCTATCATGGGTGAAATTGGTGAATGTTATATTGTGTAAAGTGATCACATAATCAAGAAATATTATGGGTAGTAGGTACGGAAGTCTTTGGGTGTTCATAGGGTTTACGACCATAGGTAGTAAGAACCCAAAGACTTCTATATCCACTTTCCCATAAAAAAATATAATTTCGTCTCTGTAAGACATCTATAATATATATTTTAAATAATGATGTTTCCGTGACAAAATCCAGTGCTGTATTCTGACAAATTCGGACAAACTCAAAATGTTCTTAGGTTTTCACGGCCACTCAGAATCTTCTTCTGGGGTACCTATTATGCCGTGTTATTACGACCTTTCTGGCCGACGTTTCGGATGTCGAAAGCGACGCGGTATTGCAAGCCAATAATTAACCACAACACAAACACTCACAATAACAGATCAGCCCTGATGATGGACCCTGCAATAGGATACGAAACGTCGGCCAGAAAGGTCTTTATAACACGGCATAATACCCCAGAAGACACAAACCAGAAGATTCAAAATACTCTGTTCACTTGAGTCAGCCTTACGGTAGGTTATAAGCCCTATGAACACTCAAAAAGTCAGAGGCCCTAGAGATTAAAAAAGCTATAAATAATAATTAATCTATTATTAACAACCAAAAAAATTTAACTTACAGTCCTATTTTGAATATGTTCCCTTTCACCCTATCACCTGTTTCTTTCGCACCCCCCACTATTTACCCCCATTTGGACACTTAACGCTGAAGTATGATTGTTTATAATTTTTGTAAAGTTCAATTAGTATTGGGTTTACCCTGATGAAGGAACGTCGTTTCCGAAACCGGTTGGTTTTACCAAATAAATTTTAGTGGTGTAAACTAAGTTAACTAGTTTAATTATACTCAAAAAGTCTTTAATACCTACTTTTCCGTATAAAAAAATGGCTTTATCTCTACGAGATATCTATAATATATAAATCTTGTTTGGTAAATAATTTCTCCCAATTGAAATACTGTAAGCAATGTGTTCAAAAATATACTTTGGGAATGGAAATACTAAAGAATACTTTGAAAACGCAGTGTCTCATGATCCAAACTATAATCTGCTATTCCGTGCAAGAAATTTTAAAATATGAGCACAATATCCCAGCGGAAAATATATATGTACCCTGTATGAGAAAATACTTTTCCGCCAAAACATCGTAAAGAGTATTTTCTTTGACCGGTTTTCTTTTAAAATACATGGAAAGTACATCACAAAGCGCGCGCACCAGCAAGATATTATAGTTTACTCCCTTTGAGAGCTACATTGTAATACGTTTTATCGTAACCTTCATTCAAAACTTTCAGGGCAGAGTAAAACACGGTAAGTATTCGAAAATAATCTTAATTACAAAGTTTTGTAGTTAGTCAAGACGAGAATCGAAACAAATAAAGTTATTTTAAAAAGATTACCTAAACGATTTTCATAAAAATCTTTTTTTTTATTAAAATTAGTATAGTAATTTCAAATACATGTTCGCGATCTACGCGATATTTTTTACCCATTTTTAAATTTTATATAGAGGGTGTAACATTGCTTTTCTACAATACCTTACTGGCATTATCGCTAGATTTTAATGAGTTCTTATGATATTCTTCTAGATTCTTATGAGTTCAAAATTTCCACGCAGCAGTGTCCTTATATCTGTAATACAGATTACTGAGATAAGCGACTTTTATGACGTTTATGTGTAACTTATATTGAATACTAAAAATTCATTCGTTTTAATATAAATAAGAAAATAAATAAAATCTTGCGAAAAAATTGCGATTATATCATAATATTTCAATGACTTTTATATCACACGCAGAAACTATTTAAAGAAACTGATAGAAAGCATAATTTTATGCTATTTTTATTTAAAATATGCGAATGGGAACGATATTTCGCCGTTTTGTTGTAAAATTACATTTTGGAATAAATAACAAACATGTCAGAAATTTGAAAATTGTAACATTGTAATTCTGCTGTATGGCAGGTGATTAAACGAACTAATTATTACGCCATTTCCCACAGGGGTAGGCAGATAGGATAGAAGACCATATACTTCAATCTTGGCACACAACTTTTACTTCAGCTACATTCATACATTTTCTATGGTTGTTGAGGCTTTAACAGGGCCATCTTCCACTATTTTCAATATCTGATCGTATCAAGTCTTTCGCGAATACTCTCTATTTCTGCTGCCTTTAACACTCGCCTCATATGTTTTCTTAACCATCCAATCCTCACTCATCCGCATGATCAAACCATCTCAAGTATCTTTTCCCAATTTTATATAACACGCTACAGTTTTAATTTGTTCATTCCTCAATCTATCAACCAAAGATTTTTCACACAAGCGCCTTAGTGACCGCACTTCTACCGCATTCAGTCTACTTTCATTCCTTTGATTGAACGAGTATGCACATATGCGCAAATATGTATTCTTGATGTGTTTTTTGCACCCGTACTAGGTCAGGCTATAACTGTTTTGTAACTCGACCTAGAACAGGTGTTGATTAAAAAACGTAAG
Organism: Agrypnia vestita; assembly: GCA_016648135.1. Lineage (NCBI taxonomy): Eukaryota > Metazoa > Arthropoda > Insecta > Trichoptera > Phryganeidae > Agrypnia > Agrypnia vestita. The sequence goes on from JADDOH010010633.1 coordinate 41,285, forward strand.
ACCTTAACTAAGTTTTTTAATCAACAAATAAGTTTTGTTTAAGTTTCCCACTTTTAACTCCCGACGAAATCAGTCCCGTATTTTAAAAATTATTCATTAATTATAATTAGTTTACTCTGCATGTGGGGTTCAGAAGCAAAACCACTACTATAGAATTATTAAAATTAAGAGAAACGTATTTGTTATATTAAAAACAATAAAAAAATCAAAGATATTAAAATGGATTCAATTTGCGTAAACTGATTCGCTAAAATTGTTTGAAAATCAGTGACAGATTATAAAACTTGCGCTCAATAGCGGCTGTCTATCCTGATACATCATTTTTACTTCGACCATATAACTACATCTTATGCATGCTGTTTAACTATTGAAATTTTTAATAGGGCCATCCTCCAATATCTAGTTTATAATGTCTGGTCTTACGCAGCCACACATGTGAACTGTTGCATCTAACATCTATCTTAATATTCTCTCTTCAATCATTCGTTCAACATGAGCAATTCAGATGGCAATCCAGATAATCATTCAAAAACATATCACCCTCTGTTTTAATTAATTGTTATAGTTTTAGTTTAACTTTTAATTTCTAATTGGTTAACAAGATTTATGAACAATATTAACCATCATTGTTTTGAAAATAATCGAACCAAAAGTCGAGACATTCCTTACTCCAGACCAATTTGGATTCCGAAGAGGAATGGAAACCAGGGAGGCTATTCTATCCCTACGCGTGATATTAGAGAAACGAAACAAAACATATCAAATCAAATATATTGCCTTTGTAGATATAAAAAAAACCTTTTACAAAGTGGAATAGAAAAAGTTATTTGAGGTAATGGGAAGGATTGGTATAAAATATGGAGATAGACGAATCATACAAGCTCTGTAAAAAATAAAGTCGCTATAATCTGGTGTGTGAATTGTAAAACAGAAGCAGATATAAGAAAAAGTGTGAGACAAGGCTGCTTTCTCTCTCCAGTGCTTTTTAATGGGTATATCCGAAGTGCGATAGACAAAGTAAGAGAATAAATAGGCCACATAAGAGGGGTTAGAATTCATGGCCAAAAAATTTATATGATTAGGTTTGCAGACGACATTGTTCTAATCGCAGAAAGCGATGATGAACTAAAAGAGGCATTGGAAACTATGGAGAATATCCTAAATATTAAGTTCAACATGAGAATAAACAAGGATAAAACAAAATTGATAACTGTATGCAGAGACGAACAACAAATGAACATACTAATGTCAAGAGCTGCAATTAAAAACGCAAAAGAGTTTATCTATCTTGGGAGTAAATGGGATGGCCGTACAAAAAGAGAGGTTGACAGTCGCATCCACCAAGCAAAACTTACGTTTAACAAAAAATCAAAAATTTTCGAATCCAACAATATAAACCTAAAGCTCCGCAAGCAATGAATAAAAACTCATGTGTGAAGTATTTTACTGTATGGATGTGAGACATGGTGCATTGGCGATAGAGAAAAAAAAGATGTGGACCTACAGACGTGCCCTAGGAATTTCCTGGATAGACCACATTTCGAATAAAGAGGTTCTCAGCAAGATCGATTAAACCAGCCACATCATGAATTCCATGTCGAGAAGGAGTGCAAAATGAATGGGGCATATTTTTACGCCATGATAATCTGCTAAAAACTATGCTGGAGGGAATGGTAGACGGAAAGATTTCCAGATGGCGCCCTCGCCGGAATATCTTGAGCAAGTGTGCCAAGATATGAATTACGTCTCCTATATAGAGCTGAAGAGGATCGCCGGAGACCGAGCGGAATGGAGAAGGAGATGTACTTTACTGCAAACCAATCCCAAGGATTGAAACCCAAAAAGAAGATAGTTTTAGTTAATTGAAACGGTTTTTGGTTGCTGAATCCCTCTTAATAATATTTCAAAGAGCATCATTGTTATGAATAGAATTGATAGTTGTATTTTTAAATTGTATGTGAAAAAGGATTGAACAATTAAATTTCTCCAAGTTACGATGTTTTGCCAAAAGTTTCGGGTACCTGCGGGGAATTTTATTTTCAATGGAATAAACAACACCTGCGTTGCAGTCTGCGGTAAAACATAAATTCCTTTTTTCTTTCGGAGAAAACTCAATACATTTATTCTCTCGCCGTACACAAACTATGAGCGCAGTTGTTCTCGCTTTTCTATTTTCTTTAATAAGAATTGTAAAACAGTTGATGCAATGTAAATTACTGCTAAATAACTAGGCACTCTTTTGTATTGGTAAGAAAATCTATCACAGCGTATCTGCTGATATTACAATGATTATTTTTAATGACAATGTTCAGATTCCTTTATTTATATATTAGACAAATTTAATATTGCTTATGGTGTGGAATCGTGGACTTAAATACAAAAGAGAGAAATCGGGTCGATACCTTGAAGATGTGGCGTTGAAGACATAATATGTTAATTATACCGTGGACGGCGAAACGTGATTTAAAAATTACGGTTCTCAACGCGGCCGGCACCGGCACTTCTATACCTATTTCTCCATAAAAATACAGTTTCGTCTCTGTGAGACATCTATAATACACATTGGTTGATTAAAGATGTCCCTGTGTCAAAAATCCAATTCTGTTCTGAAAAAATTGGACATAATTAAAATATTCTGAATGTAAATACTGGTAAAAAGGAGTTTAATAAAAATTTAAATAATATTTCTGGCGTGTAATAGTGTAATGCTAGTAATTCGGAAGAATTTCATTACACAGAAAAAGTATATTGCTAACAAAAATTCCAAAATCAATATAGATGTCTCATTAGCGACATCTGTGGTCATTTAAGGGGAATGAAAAAGCTTTGGTGCCGGCCGCGCTGAGGATCGTTACAACTCATATGTAAAAGTGGCATATAATAAAATATATACAAGTTCCAAAAATTAGTAGACATGGTATTCTATCATGGGTGGAATGGCGAACATTGCATTGTGTAAAGTCATCACTTAAGCCAGCCGTACGATAGATCGTAAGCCTTATGTACACCCAAAATACTTCTATACCTACTTTCCCACAAAAATACAGTTTCGTCTCTGTGAGACATTTATAATACACATTGATTGATTAATGATGTCCCTGTGACAAAAAAACAGTTTTATTCTGAAAAATTTGGACATACTCAAAATATTGTGTATGATATATTATTTTAACATTATTTCAAATTTAGATTTTTTTCTTTTATAATTTTTACTGGCATTTATAAGAGTTCTCCATTACACCTTATATCTTTGAATGTTGCCTAAATGGCAATCTCATACTATCTCTTCCTCTTGTCCTCTTATCTTATCCTCTGCCGTTATGCTCCTGTTTACTGGACACTCGCCTATTCCTTGCAGGTCCATTTTTATAAGTTGAATAATGTAAGTTCATATGTACTGTAGGCTTGAGTCCTTACATATCCTTGAGTTGGTCATATATATTTGTTTAGTCGGCTATTTATTTGTTGTTACTATTTCATGATTTAACTTTCTCTTATATTTTAAAGGGATTTAACAAGTTTTAAATCCATTTAGGCTTAAATATTAAATTAAAACTTGTTTAAATTCAATTGTTTGAATAAAAAACTTCTACTCTGTTAATAAAACAACGCTTAATTTTATTAAAAAGGCTTCTTGAATGAACTGTTTAAGGTGACATATTTAATAATTAAATATAACATACAACTTGGTACACACCACTAAACATTTATTTATTAAAAAAAATATTAATAAAACGCCTGTACATGTTACAAGAACGAAGTTCCCTTTCTCAGGAGGATACAATGATCCTCCTGAGGAAGGGATAACCATTAAGTGATAACTATAAAGTAAGTCTATAAATTCTTTCGAATTTTTGAGAAATTATAATGTCAAAAAACCACAACTCAATTTTGTCTCAAAAAAAACCACAAAACCGATCGCGACAAAACAGCAAAGATTCATGTTTGCTTTCATCTCAGACTGAGATAAAATTGGCGTACCTTTCTTACTTCATCACTTACCTAATTAGTTTCTTTCAACATTCAAACCCTTAACCGGAAGCAATTTCATTTTGCCCATCCGCACTCTCGCAAATCAGAAATATTGGCATGCTATTCTGTTTTGCTTGCATTTTTTGAAGGAGATTCTTTTTCAGCACAAGATAATGGTGCAAGTATATACGTATATACTCGTATTCATGTGAATATAAGAGACCATAAAAATGTGTACACTTTAATATATGGGTTATATTTGGACTTTTCCGTTAAACATGATATTTGTTTAATGTACATATTTTTTAATCCTTTTTATATGTTTATACATTTTCAATGAAAATGTATATACATATACAAAGAAAATTCTCAATGATGTACCTATATTTTCACTTATTTCAGTTATCAGTTAATGAAATTTCTGAATCGCAACATCGCCATGAATTTGCCATTTCTGTGCAGAAATACACTGGTCAGAAAATTTTATTGGAAGTGTTAGCAGGTTTCGATGGGTGTTTAAAGAATATATATTTTTTATAAAAGTCAAACTTATTTACTTGCAACAGCTTGATGTTTACTTAAAAAGACTGTAGAATAGAAGAAGATGGAAAATAAGTAGTAAAATGTGCACAATATTTTTTATATGTATGTTTTGAGAACAGAATTACTGGATTTTATCCATAGAGGCATAATTATGAATAAGGATAACTTATAGATTTCTTACGAAGTTAGTTATATGGTAAATTTGAATGTAATTCCTAATAGGGTGGCCACAAAGCTTATGATAGGAGCTGGCTTAAGTGGTCACTATACACAATCCAACGTTTACCAATTCCAACGTAAGAACATCCACACATCATCAATTTTTTTGGACGTTTTACATATGTATTCCTTCCTTCCCATGATCTAAGATACCTAGATTTTGCCGCTGGTGATGACACTTCTATATTTTTATATTATTTTATATTAAATAATATTATTTTTAATGTAAATATGTTAATGTAAACATTATACCGATTTATTTAACATAGACACTTGAATACGTCTGAAAATTATCACTTATATAAGCTTCTGTTTCTTCAACGCCAGAAAGGAGAAGTTAAGTGAGCGATTTATTTAGATAATTAATTTATGCTTACTCAAACATCATTATACAATTCCACGGAAAGAGAACTGCTGAACACTTCAAACCAACTGAGGATTAACGGATACTGAGATGTGTGCAAAAAGATAACATCACAGTATAAATTAACGATTGTGTCTGTTTTGAAATACCTCCTTGCTCGAAATCTGAGAAACATGTATGTATGTAACGCCACATTATTATCAGATTAAATTTTTAAAAATATCGTCCAACAACGGCTGAGTAATGTAGTTTTGTGTGTTTTTAAACATAAAGTAGTTTTTAGAATTCCTAGTTATTATAAGAAGAAGCGTATACAAAATTCCTTTACTTTAAATTTTTATTACAGTTACATTGTGGAACCCACTGTTATGGAAATTTGTTCGGAATCTTTCTTAAAAATCTTAATATTTTCATATTATTAACGTCGCCGTATTGTTCCGTATTTGTTCTCCCTTGTTTCTTAACAAACACGTGAAAGGAATACTAAGCCGACTGCATATTTTTTTGTGTTGCTATAAAATAAAAACATATACTTCTAATAGAATGATACACTTAGATGATTTGAAAATGATTGAATAAATATCGCAAATAAACAATTTATAAAAATGTGCACACTTAAAGACCACTAATGTTAATGCTATACGCAAATTTAACTAAATTTTTCGAGATAAATTCTCTATAAAACGAATCCATATTTTCATGAAGTATGTATTTAGTTTCATCAATTTTGAATAAAAGTAAGTACGAAATAAATTAACATATACAAGTTTATTGATTAATAGCTTTTACATTGCTCGCTTAAATATTAATGAATAAGTTTTATGTAATATTCAAGACGATAGCTAACAAAATGCTTTTGAAAATTTACAAGAACTTTCGAAGATCTAACTCGATACATTTCATCTTTTCGTGTTAATGAAAAACACTTTTTAATGAAAAACACAAGAAATAACCTTTTTGCGTCGTAGACAAAGTATCTAAAAACATTTAATTAATGAAGGTATTATTGAAACTTTTTTGTGAATGTCTTTTGTCAATCTTCAGTAACTAATTTATAAAAGTATTATTTGTTTTAAGGCTCTTTTTGTGTTTATTTCTCATTTTCAACAAAAATATACCAAGATTATAGAACTTACTTACAAATACGCCGTTTCCCCACAGGGGTAGGTAGAGAAGATTAAACATCAAAATTCTTCTATCTTGGTAGACAACTTTTGCTTTGGCTACATTCATACATCTTCTCATGCGTGCTCTACGGTTGTTGAGGCTTTTAACAGGGCCATTCTCCAATATTTGTATTACATGATCATGTCGAGTCTTTCGCGGACGCCATTTATTCCTGCTGCCTTCAGCACTCGCCTCATATATTTTCTTAACCATCCTTTCCTCGCTCATACGGTTAACATAAGCAAGCCATCCCAGCCATCCTTTTTTATTATATCTACTTCTAACTTGTTCATTCTTCACTCTACCATAGTAAAAAAATTCCAAAGAAGCGCCTTAATGACCGCATTCCACTACATTTAGTCTGCTTTTATTCCTTTTTTGTCAATTCCAGGCTTCACTTTAAAACACCAGTTTTGGCATTAAAACGTCATTATGTACCGCTAGTCTGGCTTCCTTTGATATATTCTTATTGGCTATAATAGCATTTAGAGCGCCATTAACTTTGCTTTCCACAGTCAATCTTCTATATCACACTGTAATCGAAAAAATGAAAGCATAGAACGAGTTTGAGAAGTTAGGAAATATTATAGAAGATTGAACGAACGCCATCATTTTTGATTTGCTGACATTCATCAAAAGTTCACTCTCCATGCACGCATCGGATATATTGGACACCAGGTACTGCAGATAACCTTCGCTACTAATACTGCATCATCTGCCTGTAATAAGCGGATATGGTGAGCCCATCCATTTTTGATTATAATTCTAGTTCCTTTAGTTCTTTCGTTAAACTATCTATGTACAGTTTGAAAAGCCATAGTGACACTACGCATCCCTGTATGACATCTTTTGTAATATTAATCCATGGTGTGAATGCTCTGTTACTTTCCATACAAGCACTGTTTCTCTAATTGTTTTTTAGATTTGAATTTCAATATATTTTTTAAGCATAACTACATTTAAAATGTAACTGAAGTTATTGTTGGTTAAAAATCAGCCGAGTTTCAAAATATATCCGAATTCAAATTTATTTACTTTGATAAGTGACTTAATTTCTTCTTAGTAGTAAATTAATTCTTTATTTCAATCATTATGTACGTTACACTAGATGGCCACTATTGTTAAAATCTATTCATTTTTGTTCCAATGACGACAGCTTTGAGGTTCCAATTTTTTGTTTATTTGTGGATTTTGTGCAGTTTAAAAAAAAACTATTGACATAACTTATTTTGCTATTGACATAACCTATATTATTATTGTGTAAGAGACCAGAAATGAAGAAAAGAAGTAGATAAAAGTAAAGTTATAAGGTGGATGGATACACAGCTTGACTGACTACCAAGGGTGGAAATTTTGAACTGGGTTGAGATTTTTAATTGTAACATCTTTTCTCTCGCTTTCCTTCAGTCTGTGGCAGTAATTTCGTGAAAAAGGAGGGAAATGCTTAACAGTAAATAAGACGCGCGCAATTTCGTTTAACCAATAAGCGCGCGCGGAGCACGCGCAATGGAAAAAAAATCGTCGTTTATAAACAAATTATTGTCCAGCAAGTGCCATCACAGCAAAGACGCACACTACCAACCAATGCATCTGATTTTGTATGTATGTTGCAATGGTGTGGATGTTGTAACTTTGATATATTTTGGCTTATATCTTCGAAACTTTCCAATAATGCTTCAATACTACATTTTTTTACATTAATGTAAACAATAACTAATGATTTTAAAACTTTAAACATTCTCAAAAATGAAATTTATGCGATTTTTTAAAAATATTTATTAAAAGTTTTCATACAATATGTATGGTGGCACATTACCGCTATCTATGAAAATAAATAAAAACATATAATTGACCAAACCTATTTCTAAACAAAATGCGTATGTAGATATATGGTACCTACCTAGTGCGGCAAAATTCAATAGTACATATATGCACGTACATAATCTTTATTTGTATTTACTAATTAATAAATAATATACCGATGGGTATTAGCTTTTTTAAATTTTGATGTTAATTTTTGTTGCTTCTCAATCGATATTTTTAATTGGGGGTTGTCAAATGTTACACAACATATGCGACTACTGAAAGGCTCGCTTGTTTTTTTTATATATATTTTGTAGATATTTAAATGTATATATTTTTCATATATGCTTTTTATAATTTAAAAAATTTCAATACACACCTGATAATAAAATGAACAGGTGTATTTATTTTCTTCATTCTCAACCTATATCCAAATGTTTAAATTTCAAAAGCAATGTCCATCTATTGCCTGGTTTCAAAATGAACTAAAGCTCATTTAAAATGTTGAAATAACTGATGTGTAAGAGTTTTCTTTAATTTGCCAAAAAATGTTTCATGGCATTAGGTAGGTTTTGAAATTCAACTACTCAGACAACAAAGTAAATAAACATCTAATTTTATACAACTTAGTATAAGCTCGCATTGTTTTGTTAAAATGTGAAAAGCAAACTAAGAAAAAGTGAATTTGAAATAAATAATATATGTTTAATATGTATAATATTATTATTGTAAGTTATCAACACAGAGTATAAAATCGTACAGAGTTGAATTAAACTCCATCTTTAGGCCAGGGAAAGTATGTTCCTCCTCTGATATTTTAATTACACATTTATAATGCAGTGAAAGTATTTATTCGAGCATAATTAAATATCTCAGTAAACTAAACGTCTTTTTTACAATAGAACTTTTCAAATTTCTTCGTTTTGTAATAAAATGCAACTCATTAACTTTTTATGATTATTTAGTTTGACTTTTTCATACCTGTTACAAAATATTTAAGCTGGTAGTAATTTTTCTATCTGCTTAAATATTTTGGTTAAAAAAAGCGAACCAGTAAATAAACAGGTATACTTGGAAAACATTAATAACCTCGCGGGACTATATTTCTGCCATCATTATGAGTCAAACCTATAATCATCAGTTATGGAGTTAGGCAATATCAAAATTTGCATTTTTTCTCAATATTTCTGACTTATTTTATGCAAAACGTTGAACTGTCATTACAATAACTAAGATCATTACGAAAAATTCATTCGTTTCAATACAAGATCAATAAAATTATAAAAACCCTGCAGAATGTTTTTCAATTGGAATTCGAAAGTTTTTATTATTTTATTTGACTTATATAAAAGGGAATGAATTTTTCATATTCGATGTATGTTACTGTAATGATAGTTTATAGTAAGATTTACAACAAATAAGTCAGAAATATAAAAAAAAAAATTTGATGCAGCATATCTCCATAAATATTCATATTAGGTCGTGGTTTCTTGAACATTTTCGACTCATAATCAAGGCAGGAATATATTCCTGCAAGGCTATTAATGTTTTCCAAATAACCCTGTATATATAGGTAGGTATGTCCTTTGTGGTTCTGAACCATAATATTACTCAACAATTTAATTCTTAATTCAAACGATATAATCCGTTTCCTATTGTTTAAATTTGCCACAATGTTGCGATGTTATTTATAAGAGAAGTGATGCGGTAATAGCTTTTAGCAATGAGGCAATATTATCAAATTAATTTGAAATATATCAAATAATCTTCACACTAGAGAATGAAACATATTTTAAAAAGTTTACAATATCAGCTGATGAAATCCTTTATGGGAGTGAACTTACATTGAAACTTGGTCAAGTAAGTCAATTATAATAATACTAGCTATAACCCGTAAAAAATGACGGAACATTAAATCGCGCCCATATTTTAGGCAGTCTGCGGAGAGGCGGCCGTAGCCACATGCGTTAATCAGCCGGTTCGGGTTTTGTGGCCCGGGATTCAAGCCCCGTCTCCGGCTTCTTTTAACCTTGAATCCGAATGAAATTTTGGACGTTACACGAAGTTACGGGGACAGATAGACAGACGGACTTATTATGTTTGATTTTGAAAATATCAGTTAATGAAATCCCTTAAGGGGATGATTGAAACATGTGAAATAGGTGGAGTATGTAGAAAATCTATGACGTACATTGTAACTTTGTCATGTAAGTCAATTGTGTGGACGTTGAATGTTTCAAAAATTGACGAACTTGTACAGAAAGAGGGTTGAATGATGTATTATCACGCCGTATTCCCGTGGGTAGATATTAATAGAAAGTAAAGAAAAATTCCTGATGGATATTTTAGATTCTTCACATGGACATCCATTCACCCTTTTACAGAGATTTTTGTATAGAATTCATACACAGAAATGTCAGGAAGCTATTTTAGAGAGATTATTTTGCTCACATAACTTTAAAAATGGAGCATGTTTTAAGTTTTTTGAGAAATCAAACAAATTTATCTGCGCTGAAATAAAAAAAAAACAACCTTACAATAATTTCAATTATATACGTCGTATTATGAAAATAGCAATATTGCTATTTCTGTATCTTGACAGATATTGTATAAAATTTTAATGCCATCAATTTTGCGGTTTTAAGTTTAACAGGTTTAAAATTAATGAATTAAATCAATCAGAAAGCTTTTACACCTAAGCAAACAAAACGTAAAAACGCAAAAAAAACGTAATAACATAAGCCTTATGAGGTGTTACTTTACATTGTGTAAAGTAATCACTTAAGCTAGCAGTACGATATGTCTTAAGCCCTATGAACACCCAAAAATACTTCCATACCTATTTTTCCATATAAAAAATAGCTTCGGCTCTATGAGACATTTTTTATATATATCTTGATTAAATTTATTTTATTTTATGTTGAAATAAAAAGGCCACCAACGGGTCATTATTGACCCTAATAGATATTCTTAACACATTTTTTTTACATAAAATTCAATTTTATATCAATTTTATACCTAGAACTACCGCTGGGTCGTTTTTGTCCCGTCATTTTTTCAAATAATAATTCGATGTGCGGTCAGTGCTCTGGGGAGTTGCGGGGGCGGAGGGGTGATGTGTGCGTGAACAAACGATTGAACATTGTTGAAAAGATGATGATAGTCCAAATAACGAGCCTTTAGGTAACTGGACTGTGAAAAAATTGATGGAGCCTTACATCAATAAGGGCAGAAGTGTTTCCTGAGACGACTTTTTAATTTGACATTTATTAGCGGAATATAACGATTCATTGTAACATGCAACACTGAGTATACAATTAACAAATATGTCAAATGGCAAGATCATGTTTATTTGATCGTGAAAAGATGAAGAAAATTGATCTATGTTTTTTACAATCTGCGTAATATGTTAAACCAAAATACTATTAAAATTGTGTATAATTTAGCTTGTAAATACTCTTCCCATAAGCTCGAGCTTTGGCTCATATTATGGGGAGTGTAATGTCTGTAAAGTGTTATAACATAGAATCGATTTATTTTAAAAAAACATTATGTACCTACTGTATAAATAAATATAATTATAATAATAATTTGAAGTCCAAAAATACAAGTAGCGTGAGCACAATCAATAGAGCTCGCAGAGAACTAACCGTTTCCATGAAAACCGCAAAAGAAGAATTATACAGTACGTTTATGCTAAAAACCGGTGATAAATCATTGATTGTTTATCAGACTAAGTCTAATAAAAATATTCATATGCTCAGCACTATGCATTTCGATGTAACAATAGACTCTAGCTTAAAGAAAAAACCTGAGACAGTGTTTTTCTACAACAGCTTGAAATAGTGGAGTAGACTTCGTAGATCAAAAGACTCGTAAATATACAGTAAAGGCAGCTTCAAGACGTTGCGTTGGCCAGTTCATACATTTTGTAATTTGTTAGATTTAGCAGGTATAAATTCTTGGGTGTTGTATAGAATAATCAATAACAGCAATTTAACGTGAAGACTTTTTATAGCGATTGGGAGAAAATTATATGTCTAGTAGAAAAACATCCATTCCTCTAGCAATTCCGGAAAACATACCAGAGAGACACTAAAAAACGAACAAAGTGTCAGGTCAAGTCAAAATGCTCAAGTAATAAGACATCTGGAAGTGCCACCTGTGCAAAAAAACTGTATAAATAAATGCAAAGGTAAAGATTATTATTTATGCGTTACTTGCTCTTCACAAATATACAATTTTTTTATAAATATTTAAAAATTTAGTACAGTTAGAATTACTATGCGAGTTGTGATTATTTTGATACTAAAACAAAAAACATTTAACTTCTATTTCTTCTTCGTTATTCATTCTTCTTTGTTACGTATTTGCTTTTCAAGTAATAAGGATTTGATTTAAGTTCTATAATAGACGTGTGTCAAATACTTTACAAGTAATTTTAATCATAAATTTCACGCCTTATACAAACGATCACTATAATAAATAGAATGGGACAAATTAGTCATGACGGCGGTTCAAGGGGGGACTTTTTCTTCGACGCTTTTAGTGTTAAACTGAAAGAAAAAGTATTAATTTTGAATTTGATATAATGTTATAATACACTTTTTATGATAAATTATAAAAAATAGTGACTTCATAAATAAAATTGGTAAAAAGGGGTAAAATAAATAAATAAAATTTAGGAATAAGTTCTTGATAAGCAAGAATTTACACAATAAACTTTTTTATAAATAAATAATAAATTGATAAATAAAAATGTCTTAATAAATAAATAATAATAAAAAAAACAATGATAAATAAAATGTAATAATATAATATTCTTAGAATAAATTATATTCAAAACAATAAAAAGACTATGACTATGATGTCCTCTGGGAATAAAATCCTGTATTTTATTCTTGAAAATTTGAACATACTCAAAATATTCCGAACATTTTTTTATTTTTTATTTATTCAATATAATATACAGTTTATTACATTATTTTACCCTAGTCTGTTAAAACTGTAATGAATACATTTTTTTTTGCTGTACCTCTCCAAAAATAGACTTAGTCTCGTGCTTGGAGAGAGATTTACACTTTTGTATGATTACATATTTTGTATATGTCTTTAAAAAAATTGTGTGGATATTTTATTTCTTTGATCCCAGTTATTTTTTTATTTCTTTAGGGAGGCTATTGAAATTATTTATTCATAAGTATATTTATAATTATGCTGATATATTTGGTGTTGCATTTGGTATTTTTAAATTTTTTTAAATTCCTTTTTAATTATGTACACCTGTTTATATTTTTGAGCTGCAGCAATACTGAATTCAAAACAGAATTTAAGCTATTTTCAATGAAAATGAATCAATTTTATAGTAAAATATGTAATATGAAATTCCATTTAATGAACTTATTATGAATTCGCTACCACCACTCACTAATACTTCCGCCGGGTAAGAGTAGTTAGCACTGGAGGAGAATACGTAATTGTTGGCTACACAACTCCGTGGCAATAATTGATTAGTTCCTTCCAGGTGGTTGATGCAGGTTCCAGAGGATTATTTCAGCATTGCACTCCACAATCAATTTAATCCTCCACACTCCACAATCAACAAAGATAGAGATTTCCTTGGCGCATGATATATGTAGTTGTCCTTTGTCCACCTGTCGTTTCGGCTTCTTCTAGTTGAATCGGCAGAAAAATTATGAAATAATGCGCTGGAGAATGTTTAAATATACGGAGACTCTCAAGGCAAGTAAGTTGTCCAGTACAATGCAAAAAGCCTGCACATAGAAAAGTCAATACAAAAACCTACCTTCGTTTTTTCCGATTTGCATAAACTTGGCACTCTGTTGTGGACTGTATTGATGATGTATGCCTTCTTCACCATGAAGAATAAATTCTTTGTCAAGAATGAATTCGAGGAGCGGCGTGTCAAGATCAAACAAGAAAAAGACAAATGCGGTTTGAACAGAACTGGGTGTAATGTCGGTTGTTTGAAAAGAAATAGATGCAAGCGGCGGCGGCAGTCGAAATTTGAAATGGGATCGGCTCTGATTGGCTGAAGCATCGGAGTAGGTACAGGGCAGAGAACTTGCCCTATCTCTGCCACGAGCAGGCGTTCGAATATATTTCATATAAATTGATGGTAGCTTGCTGACTCTTTTACACTAGCTGATTGCATGCAAAAAACTATTCACGGAAACCATTCACAGAAATCATGGACTCAATGGTTCTACAGTAGTGATGGGTCCGGTCTGTACTCACTACTACAATGCAGTACTACATTATATTGAAGTGCACACTTCACACGTTTTGAAGAGTAGTGCACACTACAAACTACACACACTTAAAAGTTATTAAAAGTACATACTTCAAATAGTACACTTCATTTCAAAGCGAACACTACAAAGTACACACACTTCAAAGTTATCGAAAGTACGAGCACATACTTTAAATAGTTCATTTTTTATGTGAAATTTTTGGGAAGTTGATGTAGATAAATGTAAAAATCTTTGGAAACTGAAACAAACCCCCCCCATTGTTTGAAAAATTTTGGGACCGAATGAAGAAATCTTTGGAAACTGAAACTTTGGGATTGAATGAAGAAAGCTGGTTGGCGACTTTTTTTTTAGCTCGCCAAATATTTTTATTTGGGAAAAAATATAATTTTGTAGTACAATTACTTCATTTCATTACTTCACTTCATTAATACTACAATTACTTCATTACTTCACTCCATTAATACTACAATTACTTCATTACTTCACTTCATTAGTACTACAATTTCGTAGTACTACAATTACTTAATGATTTCATTGATCTACTAGCTGTGCCCGCATGATGTTTAGTAACTTTTAGTCAAATATTATCAATTTGTGCAATAAACTTAACATAAAAATAGATAAACAATGTTGTCGCGGACTTTTTAAGCAAACTTTTTGAGTTCTACAACTACCCTTTAGAAAGTATTTAAATATGTATTACCGTTAGGGCAGCGTTCATAAAAAACGCATTTTGTCGTCAACTTTTATAGACTATATTTCCTTTTATTTTTACTTATTTATGTATTAGTACAGATAATATTATGTGGGGTTTAAAAGCAAAGGCAGCAGTATCCAAAAAAAAAAACTAAATGCAGTCATCGAGGTTACTCATTTATAATTTACGGAATTCGAAGTTTTATGAGAAATACAGCCTATAATTTTATAGGAAACATAATTTTGGTAGAGATATAAACATAAAACGTAGAATTCAGTACATATTAAATTAATAATCCTCGGTGACTGCAATCAAAACATTTTTTTTTTAAATTTTGATGCCTGTGCTTTTATACCCCACATATTAAGTTAATTAATAGTCATACGAGTATGCAGTTAATTAATGGAAAAAATAATTCTTATATAATTAATTCTATTGATATGATTAAGGAATTGCTATTTTTTCATAAAAATAAAGTAGGACTACAGTTGGATAATTTAGAGATTTTAGAAATAAGAAAATATGTTAATAGCAAATTTAAGATTTATAAATATGTAATCTAGTTTTTTTTGCAAATTGTTAGTAAATAAGTTCTTATATAATTATTCATCTCCCATGTATTTATTTTTGGATTTTGTTAATGTCCATATTTCGATTTTTTTACATTGTATCCTGGTGAAAAGACCATCATTGGCCCCGAAACGTGTTGATAATCATAAAAATAATATTCGAACAAAGTCACTTTGCAGTTATTAAAGAAGAAAAAATTATTTAAATAAAAATTATTTTTTCTATTTTTTTCTTAATTTTTATAATTAAGAAAAAACAATCAAAAAAAGAAAAAATAATGTGATTGATCACTAATAGTTTAATGATCCAACAAGTAGGTACTAGAAAAAGAAGCTGTGTGGATAGCCTTTTCTAAAAGGAAATTTCTAAAGTCGGTATTCAAACAATTATTTCTTTGAGAGAATGATTCTCTGCGAAATGTATGTTTCCAAATTGAAAGCTAGTAGGTAAATAAACAATAGATTTACAGTGGGTAAATAATACGTAAATTTATATTATCATTGCGCAATTAATACAATTCCTAAGGGCGCTTCAAATTAGCACTTCAGTGGATACAATCTCTTCATCAGAATCAAACAGTTTCCACAGTGAGAGAGATTAATTACCCTGGAATATTTGCCGGCGTTCGTTGTGGAGCGAGGACCGTGAAAACTATGGACCATTCGCGCCACATCTGTTTCCTCTCTCACGCTGGCTCTGAGGATGATCAAAAAGCTATGCCAG
Source organism: Agrypnia vestita (assembly GCA_016648135.1). NCBI lineage: Eukaryota > Metazoa > Arthropoda > Insecta > Trichoptera > Phryganeidae > Agrypnia > Agrypnia vestita. Next base: position 57,618 of record JADDOH010010633.1, read on the forward strand.
AATTAAATTTAATTAATCAGTAACCCGTCGGACGCAGGATAATGCCGCCATCTGGGGACGGGTGCTTATTCTTCAAATTAAAACATCTAAAAATCATCGTTCCGTTTCAAAAAAAAGGGCCACGAGTGAATTGTAAAATTTTTCCGACTCTACAAAGAAGTAGACTCACTGCCGATTTAATCATTCTTAATAAAAATTAACCCATTAAAACCAAGTTTTTATTATACTCCCTTTCCCATTTACTAGTTGAAACATTTTTTAGCTTAACCTACGCGTTGGGCTTCGGTCGGGCGACGCTACGAAAGGGAGTAATAAAAAAATTCCGAAAATCCAAAATTATACTATAATCAGGTTTCGCGTCTACCAGACGCGTTGAAATATTTTCATACAACTTAATAAGTTGTATGAAAAAACCATTCAAAATCTGAAAATTCCAAAAATTTATTAATTTTTTTTAACGAAAATTTGATAGATCTTTTTGATCGTCGCCACGAGTCTCCTTGCAAAGTTTTAGCTCGATTGGATCACGGGAAAGGGGTTTAAAATGGATCCAAAGTTTTTTCGTCAGACAAGAAGGCAAGAAGACTAGAAGACAAGCAGACGCGAGTTAATATAAAGGGAGTAATAAAATATGTATTTTCAAATAAGCAGACAAAGATAGAGTTAATATTAAGGGAGTAATAAAATATTTCTACCCAACTTTGCCCGACATGAAATCATGGTATCAGTGAAAAATGCTAATAAAGTATGGTTGCATGAAAGAAAGTAACCGAAATGAACTAGTAGATAGAAATGTTAATTCTGTAATATTTTTTCTGGAATACACAATATTTTGTTGTCTCTTTTTTGTTAGTTAATTCAATATTTGAAATCATCTGCCTCTTTGTTGCGAGCTAAAAAAAGTAACGTTGGTCTAAAAATTTCTGATGATGAACTAAGCTATTCATGTCACGAAGCCAGAATGAATCTATGGAGAATATTGTTGCTTTGCACAAATAAACATTCCAGTTTTATGTATACAATAACATTCAGTTTCCAAATTTATTAACCATAAAATTCCTGTATATTTTCTGTAGGATAATCCGTCTCGGTACCTACTGACCGGAAAAATAAGGTTACATCTCTGTGGGAAAGTGTTTCAAATTTTTTCTCTATGTTTAATGTGAACGGAGTGCTAAATGTTTAATAGTATATCGTATTGAAAAAGTCTGGAATAATTTTAATTTTATAGAACTAACGACTTAATAACATAAAAACTTATGTACAAAAAATGCATTTTAACTTAAATATGCATATTTGTTCAGAATCAACGATTATAATATACGCCATAGATACACGTCGTAAAACCTTTTAATTTAGAACTTATTTCCAAATTGTATTTATTGATTTGCGACAGTTGTTATTTTGTTATAAATATTATATTTTATATATATGTATTACATTAAATATTATTATATATATTATATACCATAAATTTTATCTTTAAGGTATTATTTATTTTTAATTTATCATAAAAAAAATTAATGTCACTCTAGGACAATCTAGATTAGGGTCAATAAAGGCCTGTTGATTGACTGTTTATTAAAAAAATAAAAAAATAAAAAGAGACCATAAATCTATGAGATATGTGCTGAATTATTATGGTTATCGAAAGCTACGTTAAATATTTTTAAGAAGTTAAATATCTACGTTAAATCGAAATATAATGATGTTATGAATTTGCCTATAATTTTTTTTATTCATTCGAAGATTAATGTAAATAATTAATGTAAATCAATATTGAATAATCATAAATATAATAAACATAAAATTTGGGCTTATATAAATGAGATACAGAATTTTAGAAAAAGAGAGATCCCAAAACCTCGAGTGACTGAGGAAGCATGGAAAGATGTATGGTGGGTACCACACAAATAGGTAGGATCCGACAGACTGCCAAAAACTGTCAAAACAAACAAATGCTTAATTAAAGAAGTGGCAGGTAATAACAATGGACAGATAAACGAAGATGCTTAGGGAGGCTTAAATTCAGTAATTAATAGGAAAGGTTAACGATTGTGATGATAAAATACCGATAATCATTATTCACTTTTTGTTCATGTGAAGATTTATTTATTTGAATTTTGGTTAATTTTTCTGGATAAGTAATTTTTTTTAAATGATTAGATAAAATAAATCCTCTTTCATAATTCAGATACGTCATTTTGGCTAATAAATTTGCCGAATTGCATAATGGAAATGGAAACAGTATTAAAGGATTTTCTGTCTATTGGCATATATCACTATTGTCATACAATATACATTAATCTCTTGATTGGAAGTACATGTCTTCAACGAGCTTTGTTTAGCTGCAAATCGATATGAAATATATAGGTACCACTTGATTTAGCAGCTACCATGGACATAATGCTATTAATGGCTTATTTGATGACAAGCACTCTAATTTATCTGAAATTGACAGCTGTGAATGACTAGACCAATCTGTGAACTTTTTAAGGCGATTTGACAAAGACAAACTAAATAGTACATAAATCTTTATTATTAATAGTAAATTGAATATCAAATTGATTGATAATTGAATATTCTGTTAAACCTGACGATTTTTGTAAAAATCTATGCACACTAAAGCTGACACATTTGAACTTATTCTTCTTCATATATGCCCTATTTGAATACTAGTAGTCAGCAACTTTGACAAGATATCTGTGACTATATCCATTGCCTGCTATCAAGGTAGGTATAATGATGATTTTTCTTGAAATCGGTTGTTTAAAACTTGGAGGTTTTTACAAAGAGACAATGGAGTATATTTTCGCATATATATTTAGGTTTCAAAGTTTGACAGAATCATTAATAAATGTAAAATATTTCATCACAATCATTAATCATCAGTTAGGATCTTTGCATTCTCCCTAAGTAGTTTTCGCCAATGTCATAGTCCTATAGTTCTGCAGTTGTGCACGCCGAAAATTCCTCGCTCGAAACTTTTTCAATTATATCGCACCATCTTCTTCGAGGTTTTCCCTGTGATCACTTCTCTTACATTTAGAATATATTCGATATTATCAAGCCATAATGCTGCATCTGACCATGTCAACCGATCGGAAAATTTGACCAATGAACACGCTTTCTCTTGCATACAAATTGACGGTTTCTACCCACGGGAAATAACGCCATATCCGATACTGCTATATTGTCGTAGTACAGAATGTTGTGCTTTGTTTATTTTATCAATTAACCAACGTAACAGTCGACCGGAAATCAATATAAAATGAAAATTATTGCTTATAAATATGTCTGCATATGTATCGTTACGAAATATGTTAACTTCAATTTCACTCATTAATATCGAAAATTTTGCTCTTTCTGAAGACGTTTTTTTTAATGGGTTATTATGGTGATGGAATTAGGTGCTTAATGTTTCAAAATATGAATTAACTTTCATTAACTTCACTTTACTGAACGAACGAACGGTACAGTTCACTAGTTCAGTTGATGAAAAATAATTAATTCATTTTTGGGTAGTTAAAATTTTGAGGCGGTTGAGGGATACAATTTTTGGAAATTGAATCTACGCAGCGAGTTTTTTTTCTGTTTTCGTCATATATCAAATCTTTTTTTTTTTGGTCGCTATTGAACAGTTGAACAGTTCACTTTACAAGAGTTGAAGATAAAAGAACAAAAATTCAAAGTGAACAAAGGGACGATTAGGAATTAACAGTTCACTTTCATAAACGACTCGATGATCGAACAGTTCAGACAACTGAACGAAATTTCCCATCTCTTTTTCATATTCTCTTTTTATTCTCGAAAATTACAATTTGGTACGTGCCAGTTACATTTGCGTTTTAGATTTTTTAACCATTGACGGAGAACTTTCAGTGTAGAAATTCTAATTTGTGTCGTATACCTTGAGTTGGAAACTACCTGTACAGAATACACAACCATATTTTATTCAGATATATTCCAATGCGAGCTAAACAACACAAAACGTAGTTTTTTTATGTATGCCAAAGAAGTATAACTTCTAACGCGCGTGCATAAGTAGGCGCACCTAATTTTAATAATTTTACATTTACAAAAACATTTTGACAAACTGTAGATAAATAAATCACGAAAACTATTGAAATCGATTCATTTAAAAAATATTTAAATGTATTACTTTTTAAAAAGAGCAAAAGAAATTTTATTAATAGTTTTAAGAGATTCGCGAGTAAAATAGTAATACAAATAATATTATGTACCTATGTATTTAAAAACGTTGATATGAGTATTTTAGTAGGTATAAATTTAACTTTCTCACTTAATATTGTATCTCACTAAGCATTATACATTTGTACAAAAATGCAGTAACTAAACGTAAAAAAATAAATTACCATTCATAGCAAAAAAAAACACCAGCAAGATAAAATATTAAATTTATACAAGCAATATCTTGGTGAAAATATTTATATGCAGTGTATAACAGAACTAGTCCGCAATACTTTACTTTAAATTCCTGCTTTGATTGTGAGTCGAAAACGTTCAAGTAACCACGACCAATAGTTATGGAGATGTGTAATATCAAAATTTACATTTTTTTAAATATTCCTGACTTATATTTTAGAAAACGTTGAATTATCATTACAGTAACTTATATTTATTACGAAAAAATTTTTTTTTTTATAAAAGTTAAATAAAATAATAAAAACCCTGAAAAAATTCAATTGGAATATTTTCCACTTGGAATTGAAAGGTTTTCAATATTTTATATGACTTCTGTTAAATCTAATGAACTTGTCATCTAAGATGTAGGTTACTGAATGACAGACCAACGTTTTGCAAAAAAGAAGTCAGAAATATTGAAAAAAAATGCAAACTTTGACATCGCATATCTCCTTAACTATTCATATTAGGTCAAGGTTGCTTGAACAGTTTCGACTCATAATCAATAAGAATCTACCTATGAAGTATTGTGGACTTGCTCTGTTACACTCTGTATAATTTTCTCTCAGCGTTTTTTGAAACGTTTGATGTTCGATTTAAAAAGAAGTATTTTCATCTAAACTCATTTTCTAATCGATTAATAGACATAATGAATATATGAGGTAGTTAGTAGTCGATTTACAGCCATAAAATACTAGGTACTAGCAAATATTATAGATTAAAATACTTCAAAATCATTCGCATTTACACTAGAAACAGAAAACTTTGGCACCTTTTCCTCATAAAACTCTTAAATAGCAAAACGGTATTATCCAAGGTCAAAAATGATTTTAAAATATATTTTGAGTTACTGATAAAAATGATGTAGGTACGAGTAATCAAAAATATATATTACCGCGAATTTTTATCGCAAAAACCTTCAGACGCCACTCTCCCATAGCAAGATGTGGGTTCAATGAAAGCCTTTTTTAGAAATCCATGTCACTTGATCCGGCGATGAAGCAATGAGGTGGACGTTTTAGATAAACCCTTATCAAATATTTCATCCCTGAATAACATTTTACTATGTAAATTTTTACATAGATTTCGGGGCGTAAATTAAGTTTTTTCTCCGAAAAGAATTATGAATCAATGTAATTCTTCTTCTTCTTTTGGTGTCATGTCAGGTCCCCCAACGTTGACTATCACCCGAGAGAAAGCGTCCCTGTCCTGGGCAGCACGAAACAGCTCTCCAACACTTCTTATGCACTTCACTATGTTGAGCTGGGAGATTCTTAGCATCCCTGACCCATTTAAGGGTCGCCCGGGACTCGGGGCAGTGGCTTGGTTTCTCTTCATAGTGACGTCCTGGGGAGAATTACCCAGAGTGGTTTCCCCTTGCCTTCTCTGGAGGATTTTCTGTTGGGGTTGTTTTTTCTTAGCTGGGTGGATCCAGTTTTATGGCGCTGGAACTCGCCATTCGTCCTCTCTCTATCTGCTATGACACTGATGGTAATATCAGTGGTCACATTGCCCGGGGTTCGCGGGGCCTCAAAGACCACTCGTGGATGCTAGAGAGTTGGACTTGGTAGTAGTGTTGCCGGTGGTACTGCAACGTGGCGCATTACAACATTTTATAGGGACATACTTTCCAGCAAAGCATGCTCCATCGTAGCCCTACTACCAATTAGAACCCCAAACAAATTAATACGCAATATATATTTTAATAATGCTCATTTTAACCATTTCAAAGCAGAATCAACAGAAAAAATAGTGATAGATAAAATACAAATTTAGATTAGTTTCGTCGTTTTATTAAAATAGTTTTGCTGTTTTATTTACTTGCGATTCATACATATATGTCCGTCATTGCCTGAGATTCAAGAGAGAGTAGGGAATGGAAAGAAGGAAGGTATCAGTATTTAATTCTAGCCCTGAATATTTTTAGTTAAGCGTGATTTGGAGAGGGAATTGAGCAGTCGCTTCATATTCCTCAGTACTCTAGGGTGCCACTGAGAAATTTATTCAACGAATGGGATTTAATATAATACACAAGCATATCGGTGGGAGGCTTTATTGCCAGGAGACGAGAAACTTTGCAAAATTTGGCTTTGATCGGTCAAAAGACTTAAGAGAAAAATAGACACACCAGTGTTATAAACACACAGTTATTAAAAAATATCGGACCTTTGGTAGGCAGAAACACGTAAATTATACACTTTATTTAATTTTATTCAAAATATTCGAAGAAACACCTTAATTTGACACTTTATTTAATTTTCTTCAAAGTATTCGAAAATATAAAGTAAATCGAATGACTTATAATAGTGTAAAACTAAAATAGATTTTTCGCAGATTCGACAATATATGTTGGGACCGTCGACATATTCCATGACTTTTTTAAATTTATTTTCTTTCCTCAAAATCTAATTCAAGTTAATAATAATAAATCAAGTTTGATTGATCAAATTACGACCTCGTTTTGGCATTTTTTTAAATGATTTAATTAAATTAACATATTTACTTCTTTCAGTATCTTAGATCAAAACAATAGAATTAAACTTATTATTATTAACAATAATATTTTTTTGACCTTGTCAATGTTAATTTTGTTAAAAAAATAATAATAATACAAGTGAGAGTAAGACAATACAACGCTATATATATATAAAGATTCTGATATTGTACCGACTCAGTACAAAAACACTACAAAATTTTCCAGCGAAATATTTTTGTTTTTCCAATAAGAAATAAAATTTGAAGTTGTCAGAAACAGCACCCCGCGTGGGTATAAAAGCTGCCATGTCAGGAGAACGTGCCTGGGCTGATTTGTGATCGACTTACCAAACAGGAGCTTTCGCAATCACACCTTCATACATATATACGAACATTGTGCTTGTTCAACATATTTTAATTCCACTTCAATAACTATTGTTGTGCTTACTAGACCGCATTCTGAAACCAAACATTTATTGTAACGGCAATACATAGATTTATATACAAAATTTAGGGAAACAGCGAATATATTATTAAAAACATCTGTTTATATACGCCATTATATATTGTATAAGTTTTCGTGAAAATAAAACTGTTTACTGTTTGCTGTCACCAAAACCTGTTTGCCATTTATCACAATATTATGGAAAATTTCATTTTTAAATATTTTCAAAGTTTTGCGTATGGAAAAAAAATTACCTGGTCCCATTTTTCATACAAAGATTAGATATTAGGTCCTTGCATATGAAATTGGCGTTTTGCCGTACTGGCAAATTTGATCTCAAATATCTTCTTTTTGGTTAGGAATTCCAAATCCAAATTTATACAGCTATTTACTCATGTATTTGTGTTTTGAAAATTATAATTCATTTGTTTTTTCCTCAATTGTTTTTTTTTTTGCGTCACTCAGTTTACAAAATTAAAAACTTGAAATATCGCGTTATTTACGAGTACGAGTTCCACCGTGGCACCAGTGCTGCAGAAACGCTCGAAGGATTAATGATGTGTATGGCGACGGTGCCGCAAAAGAAAACACAGTGCGTTTTTGGTTCCAACGTTTTCGTTCTGGAAATTTCGACCTGCAGAACAAGCCCCGTGGACGGCCGGAGACCAAAGTTGATAATGAAGAATTGAAGGCTATTGTGGAAGTGGATCCATCGCAAACCACATCCGAGTTAGCTGCAGGCTGCGGTGTTAGTGATAAAACTGTATTAATCCACTTGAAGCAAATTGGTAAGGTGAAAAAGCTTGAAAGGTGGGTACCTCACGAATTGAGTGAAGCAAATCAACAAACGCGCGTTGACTGCTGCGTTGCATTACTCAACCGGCACAATAATGAAGGGATTTTAAATCGAATCTGTGATGTGCTGTGATGAAAAGTGGATCCTGTACGATAATCGGAAGCGCTCATCGCAATGGCTGAACCCTGCCGAACCAGCCAAACCATGCCCCAAGCGAAAATTGACTCCAAAAAAGTTACTTGTGAGCGTTTGGTGGACTAGTGCTGGTGTCGTTCACTACAGCTTTCTTAAATCTGGCCAGACGATTACGGCAGATGTCTATTGTCAGCAACTGCAAACCATGATGGAAAAGCTAGCTGCTAAACAACCGAGGCTGGTTAATCGCTCTAGGCCACTGCTGCTTCATGATAACGCTAGACCACACACTGCACAACAGACGGCTACCAAATTAGAGGAGCTTCAATTGGAATGTCTAAGACATCCACCGTACTCTCCGGACCTTGCCCCAACAGATTACCATTTTTTTCGAAATTTGGATAACTTCTTGCAAAGGAAAAAATTCAACTCCGATGGGGCAGTCCAAACCGCCTTCAAAGATTTGATTGATTCCCGTCCGAATGTTTTTTTTAGTAAAGGGATCGATGAACTACCTATGAGATGGCAAAAGTGCATAGATAGCAATGGTACATACTTTGATTAAATAAATATATTATAATAAAAAAAATCGGCTTTATGTTCCTCCCATACTAAACGCCAATTTCATATGTAAGGACCTAATATTTTATGCATTTACAGATTGCAAGATGGCAGTGAATTATATAAACATGCAATTTATTCTGTATAGAAATTTCGTACTTGAATGTTAATATAAATATATATTTTTCATATAATAAATAAAAATAAACTTTGTTTTCACTCCTTTTGTATTGAAAATATCAACATGTTTCAGAGTCCTTCTACTTATATTATAATTAGTATACAATTGTATACTGACGAATGGGCCATAAGCTCTGAACATTTTAATATTTTCAATACAAAAGTGGTGAAAACCAAGATTATTTTCAATACAACACGTTGCGTTGTGAAAACCAAGAGTGATTTATTCAGAATTATGACGCGTAGTAAGTAATGTGCACAATAAATTATATATAGAGAGACCGTATGGAGAGAAGAGGAGAAGAGAGGAGATAGAGAGAGATAGATATGTTAGATATGGTTTTTATATAGAGATGAATTCAATATATGATATATGGACTTCGTAGATATAGAATCATATAATAAGGCTGATGGTTTTGTGGAGATTTCATGTCACCAGGCGAACAAGTACGGGGGGCTTATAGTCCGTAACTTTTGAGGCCTTCTTTTCGCCTGACAAGGGGCACGTTTAGATACCGTGTCGAAACGTTCGGCCTTGGTCTTCTCACGTGATAGACCCATTTATCCGAAACGACCTCATTCACCTTATTACGAGCGCGTCTGCCGAGGGAGTCAGAAGTTCCTTTTTACATCCAATCACGCTCGCGGAAACGGAACCTCAAGCAAAACATATATATATATATATATATATATATATAGTTCAGTTCAGTTCAGTGCTGATAAATCGGCGATTGTTGATTCCACGATATTTTCATAACTTACTTTTTTTAAATTATTTTTCATTTACTACATTATCAGGAAGCTATATATACATATATATAACTTATTCTGTTAGCAGGCTTATCGGCCTATTTTCTCATTAGCATGGTTTAAAGATATACGTTAATTTTCCAAGGCAGTTGTTGATTCCTTAGATTTCTAATGTGTATGAAATTACTTTTTAAAAATAATTTTTCTGTCTGGTTAAAATTGTTTAAGATGTTTGCAATTTTTGTGAAAAGCACTAATTTAATTTGTAAAATAATAAATAAAAGAAACAAAAAAATATACATTTAGGAAAATTTTTATCATACAGAATAACAAGCAAAAAATTTTAATCACGTTAGAAATTTATTATTTTAGATATTCTGTATCATTCTTTTCATAATTTCGAAAAGTTTCCAACAAATTTTATTTCAGGATAGGTAGTTACGAAAATCATAATAAAATCCTGAAACTAATTCATATTTGGAATTTGTAACAGGATATATGTTCAAAAATTGAGAATGAAGATGTCACACTCATACATCTATCTAATTCGTATTTCAAAAGAAATTGACATTTCGCTCCAATAAAATGATTATACAAGGTTTTTTTTTCAAATTTGCCTGCAAAGAAACCTTTTCTTGAAAAAAAAGAAGTCTGTTTTTAAATTCTTTATATTAATGTCGCTGCCGTACGTGTGGAAATGTCTTGAACACTTCCCGTCATTCAATCAAACTGAAACTTTGTACGTCGACTCGACGTCAATGACAACGCATTTTGACAACTTTGTCGGTATGCACGGTTATTATGATTATTTTTCGCAAAAAATACTCGTTGACTGAGAGCTCGATTTCAAAAACCTCAAGTTTTCCAGACACGTGCAGCCCGCCGACGTCTTTGGGAAATACATTCGTCGCGGGACGTCTCTCCTTCTCAGGATTGAGTCGAATTTAAGCTTTTTATATTTTAATCCGATAAACCACTCTGTAACGCTAATAACTTTGTGAGTTTTTGTCCGATCCTGAAAATGAAAACTTTTCCCGAAACCCTCTTTAGGATCTGATTTTTATTTTATTTTTTGTGACCTTCTCCCTTACCCCTCCCGCTGGACCCTCTAAAAAACGAAATTTCATTTCCATTTTTAGACTCTTTTTCATTTACAATGAAACATGGTGTTTGAAAAAAAAATCAAAAATATGAATGGTGCGAAAGTTGTAAAATCCGGCCGCCTTTCTTTTACATTGAAATTTT
>JADDOH010010634.1:0-17840 GCA_016648135.1 Agrypnia vestita
GCAACTGAAGAGAAAAGTACAAATCTACAAAACCTACGTCAGACCGATAGTAACCTAAGGCATCAAAACAAGAACTGAAACAGCTCGCACTAAATCACTTCTTATAACCGCAGAGATGATACCCTCAGAAAAATAAATATATCTAAGAAGAAGTATTCTCAGGTTTTCACGGCCGTTCAGAATCTTCTGTGTATAGTTTTCTGGGATATTCTGCCGTGTATATGTGACCTCTATGGTCGACGTTTCGGATCCCATTGCAGGGTCCATCAGGGACATCTATACATAGATTATTATTATTATTATTTTATTTTATTATTTTTTATTATTATTATTATAATTATTATTATTTAAAGGTTGTCGTTTACGACAATCGTTCCGCTCCGTACGTTCATAATATTTTAGATTTTTTTTAATTGAAAAATATTGGGTATTTTTTTCCTTACTTGTAAGTAGCATATTGGTTTGAACAAAATTGATGAAAATATAATATTTCAATTTTTTGCTATTTCCTTCCCAATACTAAATAAATAAATCTTCAAAGGAATTTACAGAAATACGTGGAAAAATATGGAATTCAGTTGAACCATTACTTGCTTTATTTTCAGCATTTAATACTTTTAGTATTTCACTTAGCGATATATTCATTGTATACAAAGCCGTATTCACAATCGATCTAATGGAAAATTGCCAAAAGCTCACCGAAGGCGCTAGCTACAAAGAGCTTCGCCAAAGCTTGGCATCGAAAGCATAAAACATAAAAACACGCAACGTGTATAACACAAACTTTTTGACACCGCTATCTACGCAAGACTGCTTTTGGCTACAGTGTTTCCGCTACGCCATAATCTGTTGTATGGACTGACAGCAGCGTGCGAAATCGCAGTCGCTTCTGACCCGCCGCGTAGACAGCTCGTAGGGGCACTCCGCTACGGAGCTACGAAGTTCCTTCGTTCCCGATTTTGGTACAGCAGCACTTTGCCTCAGACGCGTGCAGTCATTTAATTTCATTAAAAGTATGTCAAATGTTTTTCCAAAATAAATAATATAATAAAAGGTAGATAGAAAGTAACCCGTGTTAATTTTTATAAAGTATTCTAATTACATATAAACAATTGTATTAATGTCGATAACTGAAATAAAATAATTTTGTGATACAACGGTTAAAACGGTTTGTACTAGACAATAAATGTAATTCACTTTTGCTTGAAAAAACTATTATTCAATTTGGAAGATAATTTCAGTGAAAGTTAAAACTTGTTTATTAATTAACTAGAAAGTGTTCAGTGATGGAGTAGTAGTTCAAAAATTGCAGAGGCGAGAAGTAAGGTAATTATTATGTCCTTTATTTTTTAAAATTATTATAGTTAAGTAATTACGATAAGTATAAATAATCCATTGCTTAACAATCTATTAAACTATTTAATTAATTAGTGTATGAATGTGGGATCATTAAGGTTCATTTATTTATTTGTTTAAAACTTTCTTTGTTTAAAAAGTATAAATTTTTAGAACATCGTGTTTAAATTATTAAAATTATTGAGCCATTGAATATATATATAAAACGCATATGTTTTGTACACTCAATGATTCTTTAGCACCAACTTATTTAACATTATAGAAAAATTGTTTTATTATAAATGTTATCTGTTTTAAAATGCATATTTATTTGCATTAGAAGTATTTTATTTGTTTTAAAATCCGTCGAACATTTTATTCAACTTCAGATGGCGAACGACTCGCTCTCTTTGCAAACCGCATTTGCATACCTGCATAGTATGCATTCTTACATGCTCGGATATGCAAATATACTTGGGCGTAGTAAAATGAAACCACGTAGGAAACAAATAGCAAATCTATACCACGAAGATGTAACTCAAAATTAAATTCATTCATTTGTTTTGTTTTTTAGTCAAATATATTAAAAATGTAAATGTGTACTCAAGGTATAGTTCGTATATCGTATCTTATATAAAATACAATGTAATAACTTCTGGCTTAGAAATCGCATGTCAAATCAGAAAACAGAAATCACGAATCGAATTCCTTAAAGCTTAATATGATATTATAAAAAATAATATTGTAGTTTTGAAATGTATAATGATTTGGTTATAAATTTGTCTATTCACAATTTATAGCACAAAAGGTTTTCGATATTTCCCAATCTTTAAATACAATACTAAGCGATTCATTTATATGTTTCCTAAAATCGCTTAAAGGTGTTGATTTGCTCTCAGATTTTTGTTAAACTTTAAAAGAAAATGCTTAATATTATAATTGCAAATAAATACATTAGTTTTAATTTATCACAAACATTTATCCTGATTAGCGCATAAATATTTTATAACGTTACACGCTGTGGTCCGCATTACTCTGAATTTATGACCAGTATTAGCTTAAAAAGTATGGCATTATAACGATACCAAAGCATTAGAGACAAAGAAAATTTTAATACTACATATGTTATTAAATATTTACCGAAAATACAACATACATATATCTAGAATTGTTATTATAAAATTAAAATAATGCAAATACGTACGTACATATGCTTTAATAAAATAATTATATAAACAATACTTATTAATTTTTTGATCTATCTAAAATTTATACAAAATATTACAAATTAGACTATTTTTTTTCTTTCTTATTTCCCCTAGAATCTCATTAAAAATATCATTTTTGCAATTTTATCCATACATCATAGATTTTTGAGGATTGGATTTTTCCGAACTGGCATTTCCCTTTCTCTTGTATCATTATCGTGCTTATGTTGACTTATTACTTTAACTAATAATTTTTTGAGACAATTCGTCTAATATATTTCCAGTGAGTATTTAAAATTTCTCGATATGCTGACTTTTAAAAATTATTACTCTGAAAAAACGTCACAAAATGGGAGATTTCGGAGAGAGTTCTTCTTAGATGGCCGTCTCTTCATCTTGTATCATATCGATTTGTATAAATTTTTATATTAATTTTTATTTTAAATTTACAAACTACAACATTTATTTGGTATTCATCATATTGATTTCTTTCAACGCTGCGCCTGCTGATCCGAGTATATCTATTTCTTCTCACTATTATTCTCATAGCTTTATTTTGCAGTAATTATAATAAGATTGTATATGAGTAACGTTTTACGATACATGACTCAGTATTATTCATTCTATTATATAGCAATATTTTTGTCTTAATATTAGGTCCTTACATATGAAATTGATGTTTTGCCGTACTGGCAAATTTGATCTCAAATATCTTCTCTTTACACGAGTTCGTTAGTACGAGTTCCACCGTGGCACCAGTGCTGCAGAAACGGCTCGAAGGATTAATGATGTGTATGGCGACGGTGCCGCTAAAGAAAACACGGTGCGTTTTTGGTTCCAACGTTTTCGTTCTGGAAATTTCGACCTGCAGAACAAGTCCCGTGGACGGCCGGAGACCAAAGTTGATAATGAAGAATTGAAGGCTATTGTGGAAGCGGATCCATCGCAAACTACATTCGAGTTAGCTGTAGGCTGCGGTGTTAGTGATAAAACTGTTTTAATCCACTTGAAGCAAATTGGTAAGGTGAAAAAGCTTGAAAGGTGGGTACCTCACGAATTGAGTGAAGCAAATCAACAAACGCGCGTTGACTGCTGCGTTGCATTACTCAACCAGCACAATAATGAAGGGATTTTAAATCTTAAATCTGGCCAGACGATTACGGCAGATGTCTATTGTCAGCAACTGCAAACCATGATGGAAAAGCTAGCTGCTAAACAACCGAGGCTGGTTAATCGCTCTAGGCCACTGCTGCTTCATGATAACGCTAGACCACACACTGCACAACAGACGGCTACCAAATTAGAGGAGCTTCAATTGGAATGTCTAAGACATCCACCGTACTTTCCGGACCTTGCCCCAACAGATTACCATTTTTTTCGAAATTTGGATAACTTCTTGTAAAGGAAAAAATTCAACTCCGATGGGGCAGTCCAAACCGCCTTTAAAGATTTTATTGATTCCCGTCCGAATGGTTTTTTTAGTAAAGGGATCGATGAACTACCTATGAGATGGCAAAAGTGCATAGATAGCAATGGTACATACTTTGATTAAATAAAAATATTATAATAAAAAAAAATCGGCTTTATGTTCCTCCCATACTAAACGCCAATTTCATATGTAAGGACCTAATATTTATGTTTTTTGTAGTATTGGTGCAGCCCTGTTAATGGTGGTAATGAGACATCCCAAGCTGGGATGTATTATTAGTTGGCGAAAATTTATTTAATGACGTTGACTGTGCGATGCGTAATATGCACGAACAGCTGCGGCGGGCGGAATATTGTACAAGCCACAGTTACTTACTGCTCGAATGAATTTTGGATTCTGACTCGGTGCACGAGCAAAACTAATCTTTACTATTAACAAAAAAATAGGTGTCTCGGTCACGTTTTTGGCAGTTTAGCTAATATTTTGCTGTTAACCATTGAATTAATATTAGGGCGTTTTTGAAAGCGCATGGATGAAGAGGTAATATGTGAAGTACAAAAGCAAAGCCAGCAATATCCAAAAAACATTGAAAACGGTCATCGAGGATTCGAGATTTTATAGGAAATAATCTATAAATTTATAGGAGACATCATTTTGGAAGGTATATATATATAGAAAATTTTAATTAAGTAAATCGAGTAGTTTGTTGGACTTGTGGTTAGGACTCTCACCTCGTGATCGCGGGTTCGTTAGTCCTGTTTTCATAGGACAAGCGTTTAGCTTAGTTTGAAAATAGTAAGAATATCGATGTAACACGTATTCCGTGTTTGCATCTCTATTTAAAAAAGTACTCCTTGGTGATGGAATTCAAAACATTTTTTAATTTTTTGAAGATTGATATTTTTGATGAGCTATTAACGTTTATAACATTTTCAATTAACTAGGATTTTAAATATTTTTATTTAATACAAATTAAGTAGACAGATGAAATCCACAAAAATAAAATATTGTTTGTATGCTTTGTGACGTTCAAGCGTCGATGGAAGGAAATCGGGAAGTGCAGTATTGTATTGTATTATGCAATAGCTGATGTGTTAATCATTTTTTTAGATGTACCTACTCGTAAAATAATTCTGATATCTCACACGGAAATACAGGCAGATATTTAACTGCGTTTATTCAAAATATTTAATGCAAAATATATAGTGAATTTATATTTATATTAATACTAATTTGTTACAATATCTTTTCAAAAGAAGATGCCAGTATGAATTTTTTTATCAAACACATTATTTAATTTGACATTTTTTTTACCTTTTTGTTTGAATTACTTTCATATATTTTTCAGTTCGTTGTTAAATTATTAAGTATTCAAGATTATTTTAGATCGATATACGGCATAATGGCCACAAGAAACTTTCTGTACCGATGGAAGCCTACGCACCTGTTATATTTGGGTCCTTGTTAATGTAAATTGCCGCTGTTTCATGGTCCTCGTATTAGCCACAGTGTAATTAATATACATAAAGCGACGTGTGGTGTACGTATTATGAAGTGTTTTGTTGTGGAAATTAAGAAATATGTTTTCTGATGTCTAATTTTTGGAGTTTTTTCCGATTTATCGTGAAATATACATCGATCAAAAAATATACCAGTATGTACATTAGGGTGGGCTGAAATTTTTTCTATTTTTTTAAAGGAGCACAGCAATATAAAGGTGCTAAATGGTCTCAAAATAACATGTGTGGAATATTATAATATTCCGATAAGTTTATGTGCCTCCGGATTGAAGTAAATTATTCGATTGTTTTTTTTTGAGATAATTTCTTATAAGGGTTCCAACCAGTAACCGTTACTTTCTTCATACATGGAAATGAGATTTTGTAATACTGTCATGGCAAAAATTGAAGAAATATGGTCAAAAGTTTCTATTCCTACTGTCATATATTTGTTGCTGAAGAATTTTCGTACTTATTTAAATATCATTATCATAATAATCGAAATGTAATGTTTGTTAACATTTTCTTGTAATACGTAAATGTTGCTAAAATAATTTTAATTTGTTTTATGGACACATATATATGAACTTTTCAACGTTTCTGTAACACCTCATATATTTTTTTACAAAATGTATAATCTCTATAGTCGATCTGGAGACGGATGATGATATTCCATTCTAATCAAATATCATATATAGGATGAAAACATCATTTGGCAACCTTTTCTTGCTGTGCCAGATAGTAAAGAGAAAATATATTTTTCTTTTTACAACGGTGACCCACCCTAATGTAAAATTGTTTGCGTGTAGCAGGTGAAAACATATTTATACGAAATAGTGAAGTAAATAATTTATACGTGAAATAGATAATTATTGATTGAGGTAAAATTTTAACCCTATCACAGCCCAGCATAAACAAGAACGTACAACCAACATCTGAATTCAAAATAAATATTCACGGGTGTAACAGCTTATACAGGGTTATTTGTAAAACATTAATAACCTCGCAGGGCTATACTCCTGTCTTGATTATGAGTCGAAAATGTTCAAGCTATTATGACCTAATATCAATAGTTAAGGAGATATGCGACATCAAAGTTTGCATTTTTTTTCAATATTTCTGATTTATTTTTTGTAAAACGTTGGACTATCATAACAGTAACTTATATCGAAAATGAAAAATTGATTCCCTTTAATACAAGTCAAATAAAAAAATAAAAACCTTCGAATTCCAATTCGAAAACATTCCAATTGGAATTTTTTCAGGGTTTTTATCATTTTATTTAACTTGTATTGAAACGAATGAATTTTTCGTAATCGAGTTACTGTAATGATAGTCCAACGTTTTACAAAAAATAGGTTAGAAATATAAAAATGCAAACTTTGATGTCGCATATCTCCTTAACTATTGATATTTGGTCATAATAGCTTGAACATTTTCGACTCATAATCAAGGCAGAAATATAGTCCTGCGAGGTTATTAATGTTTTACAAATAACCCTGTATAATAATAATTGTGAATACCCTTAAATTATACATACTGACCAAAATAAATACCTAAGAGATATAATTGATGCTTATCTCAAATAGAACGGCCATATAAGAAATATTACAAACTTCCTTAGTAACAAAATCTAAATATTGTGTTCTTCGCAATTTACAAATCGATCATAGAATATGGTATAATTTCATGGGGAGAAGCAACTATGAATGCACTCAATCTAGTTATTGCAACCCAGAAAACTGTTCAATATTTGATGTTTTCAAAAATAGACAAATGTACGCTTATATTACTCTAAAATATAAATACAAATAAAAAAATACAGATTTTAAAACAACCCAAATAATGATTGTCACACTGGAAAACAAAATTTATTTACAAATTATAAGCACAGAAACTACATAAAGGTAAATGAGTTTCACTCAAATACTTTAAACCTAAGCTCTTTAACAACATGCAATAAAGTTTAATTGAATATAAAATCAGGCAACAAATTACAACAAAAATATGAAATGCCTAATAAAATCCTGGATTGAAAATATGGGGCAAACACAACTTTGGTGCTTTCGCTCAAATAAATTAATATCTTTATTAATTATTTATTACAGTAATTTTCCTAATTTTTGTAGCTGTTTTTTTTTTTACTATTTTTAAATATAATTTTTATTTTGTGTTCTAGACAGATGTAATACTTAAAATAATTATTACAAATATTTAATATTCCCAGTTATAAGTGCTCATTTAATTTCCAAAAAAGATAGGTTTTTGAGAATACGTGAAGCATATTTCAACAATAATCTTTCATTAAAAATCAGTTCTCACAATAGACCGAGGTTTGTTGAAAATATTACGATACCCAAACCGAATAATAGTAAGGACCAGTAACCCTTGCCTTTCCTGAATATTTAAAGATGAACGTGAATCACATAAATTTGATAAAGTTGAACATTCTATAAGCAAATCAACGTCGACAATACACGTTATATTATATAGTAAAATTTTAATGACGGTGTCACCCTTTTTTAAAATCATAATTTATCTTTCAAAGTTTTTTTCAAAATTTATCGCCAAGTTAAAATATTATATGTATATATATAAATATTTTTTTATGTTTTTAAATTATGCAACATGAATTATTTTATGTATATACCATATACAATTATTTAAAAAAAAAAAAAGAAATAAAAACCAATAGCAGAACAAACATTCATAAATATAATTATTGTGGTTAATTAAATATGCTTTATTACTATATCGTTTTTTTTTTATTTATATTTTTCATACTTCTTGTCGGGGTCAGCTCTTCTCGTTCTCAGGCTAAATTTCAGGATATATCTTCTTCAGTTCTGGGTGTCGCATTCATCCAAGCATTTCTCTGAAGGATTTCGGAGCATTGATTGAGTCATCTAGAAGCTCTTTGACCATCCTCTGGATGGCTGTCGATGAAGCTCCGTAGGAATTGCCCGCTTCACCGTGGGTTTTGGTGGTCTTCGTCTCATGCGCCCTAATCTTAATCTTTTCACTACTTGTATTTTTTAAATATATTTACCTAAATGACAAAAAAATGCAAACTTGGAATTCTCGTCATATAAATATTATGACTATTTTCAATCCATGCAAGTGCCGGCTCTGTGAGAATAGAATTAACTTTCTGTTCTCCCGGGGGACGAGGCTCGAACCTCGGATAACTTGATCACGGGACAAATGCTTTACCCCTAGATAATCAAGCATGCATTTTATTATATAATATCATTTCGTAAAGAAAATATATTATATATATTATTAGTTATTAGCTGTAACCCGGAACGTTGGTTCGCGTCTTTGCTAAGCCCTAGTATATATAATATTTATATTAACTCGTGGCGTCTGCTTGCTTGCTTGCCGGCTTGCCGTCGAAAAAGCTTTGGATCGATTTTTAACCCTTTTCCCGTGATCCAATCGAGCTGAAACTTTGCAAGCAGACTCGTGGCGACGATCAAGAAGATGTATCAAATTTTCGTTAAAAAAAAAAATAATTATAGTATAATTTTTGATTTTTAGGAATTTCATTGGTTGTTCAAATTGGAATCATTAGAAAAGTTTGCTTACTAGCAACGGCGGCCCGATAACGACGCGGAATATTTTCTAAATTTGAATTACTCCGTCGGTATACATAATAGGTACTTCACTACGAATGTCGATAATCTAAATTGACTGACAAATGTTTTTAGAATTTAATCTTCAAAGCATGAAGTGTCTTATCATAGCTCAAAACATCTGACATTTTAGAAATATATTAAATTACTGTAAGTTTAGTGTTATGTTATATGTTTTAATTCGTCTTTAATTGTTATATTTTACAAAGAAAGGGAGTATAATAACAACTTGGTTTTTATGGGTTACTTTTTTTACTCATTAACTCGTGGCGTCTGCTTGCTTGACGAAAAAACTTTGGATCAATTTTTAACCCTTTTCCCGTGATCCAATCGAGCTGAAACTTTGCAAGCAGACTCGTGGCGACGATCAAAAAGATCTATCAAATTTTCGTTAAAAAAAATTAATACATTTTTGGATTTTTAAAATTTTGAATGGTTTTTTCATACAATTCAGTAAGTTGTATGGAGATTCCGACGCATATGGAAGACACGAAACAAGAAAATGAGAAAGGGGGTATTGTAAAAACTTGGTTTTTATGGGTTACTCTTTTACGCCGTGAATTCGAACGAAATTACAGACACAGTTACACCAAATTACGGACGGACAGACAATGAAATTATTATGTTTGATTTTAACAAAATAAATTATTTGTATGCTATAATTAAGGGAAATGTAAAGAATAATTTCTAATTTCTGTTCACATTTTTGCAATACTTTTAATGGAAATTAAACATTGATTTTATTTTAATCATGCCCTTCAACGACTTAATCTTTAAATGAATAAATTATAATTACATAACTTTTTTAAAATTGAAAATACTTTTTATTGCTATGTTTAATTTGAAAATAAAGTTGATATTTTGATCACTTATTAAGAAGGCTATAGGTATATAAAATATATGTCTCAAGTTTTACGAAAGCATCTACATAGCGAAATTAGTTCAGCATTTCCGGGAAACTGGGGGATGGAAAAGTTCCGGGTTCGTATCTAGGTAGAAACTACATAGAAACCAAATATTCTTTCAATAAATAGAGTTTTTAATTGATTGCTCCAATTTGTTTTAATTAATGTTATATTAAGTTTTTTTAATACACAAATTAATTTCTACATACAACTAAAATTTTGTTTTAAAATGTTATTATTACTTGATATTTATGTGATGTCCATTATTTTTTGACATAATTATATATATATATAGATATATATATATATATATAGTATATATATATATATTTTTTTTTTTTTTTTTTTTAATTGAGATGCGAACAAGGAATGCGTGTCGCATCAATGTTCTTAATATTCTCAAAATAAGCTAAACGCTTGTGCTATGAGAAAAGGACTTACTTGATGATGTCTTGGATGGGGCTCGAACCACCGATCATCAGATCACTAGGCGAGCGTCATGACCTTTACACCAAAAACCTACTCAAATATGATAAATGTTTTTAAATGTTATTATTACTTGATATGTGATGTCCATTATTTTTTGATTAATGATATGATGATGATTTGATATGATTAATGATTTTAAATATTATGATTACTTGATATGTGATGTACATTATTTTTTGGTTGATGATGATTTGATATGATTAATGATTTTAAATGTTATTATTACTTGATATATGATGTCCACTATTTTTAAAATGATTTAATTTTTTTATTTTTTTATTTAACGTAACATTACATTAAATTACATTACAAATATAATTATACAATAATAATTTATTATACAATCATATGATAAAATATGTAACTACCCAACTAGGCTGGCCTGTTTTAGGGCAAGTTATATATTTCATTTTAAAACACAATATTCGAATACAGGTACTCATTAGTATATATAATTAATTAATGATTTAAAGTTCAAGTAAATTAGTACATTATAAAAGTTTAAATTAGATTGATACAATACAAATATTTTAATTAGATAAATACATTATATAAATTAAATATATATACATTATTTTTTTAAGGTTAAAGTACTTTTTTTATGTTTAAGGATACACTTAACTTTACGAAGGCCACATTTAAAAAAAAAATGTGACGTAACGCTGTGGCCACATTGGAAACGAGCAGCGGAAGCGGAAATTTTAAACGCAGGTACTTACGCTATTCTTCCTGGCAACACTCCTATATAATAGACGGGTAGCGGTTAGCGTTTTGTAGTATCACGATATGTTGAATCACGGTTAGATTCACGCTATTTACGGTCGAATGGTCCTCGATACGATCCTTGAGCAGAGATTTGATTTAATGTAATTATTCATTTATTTAATATCAGCAATGCCCCTGGGGCCTTTACATATAAAGTGTTTCATATACAAACATCATTTTTAAAGAAATAAATACAAGATTTTTTTGTAATAAAAAAACAATTAAAATCCGCAACTATAAAATTGTAAAGAGAGATGGACAAAACCCCTTCCTTAGAAGAGGGGATTGGGTAACTGCGGAAGAAAGAATTCTCTTGCATATGTCTAAGACACATTTACACTGCGGTTAAAGTATTAAATAAAAAATAAAAAAAACGACGTGTATTGTTGATTGTTAATTTTACATTTGTTTAACATAAATTACTAATAAATTCACACTAGGAAAAACCTGTTCTGTGGCATTTATTCTCACTTAAGAGTTATGTAATAGTTATATAGAATAGTAATAAATAACAATTGTAAAGAAATAGAAAAGTAAAAATATAGTACTAGATATAAACACAAGAATACATGAATCTAAAAGAAAAGAAAAATAAAGTGAAGATAAAAATTTATGTAGATAAAGCGGATAAAAACTTAGTAGTTGATACAAACACAGTATTAATTTTATCTGTGTACATATTACGCATAAATATGTCCGTTAAATAGTGCATTTAATTAGCTGTTGCACTATTTCCTGCAAAAATAAAGATATTTAGTTTGTCGGATCTAAGTTAAAAAAATCAATAATAATGACTTATTCGAGGCATGGAAATAATAAAACTGATTAATATATCATAGAAAATTAATATATTATTCAATTAAATACAACTGTGAATTCCGGCTAAATTATGATTAATTAATATGATAGATTAATAATTCATTGTCCATAGAAAGAGAAAACAAGGGGAACGCTTCCGTTTGTACATTATTCGTACTTCATACACACGTCAGTGGAATAGATTAATATAAAGGTATCCATCACAAACGTCATTGTTCTTTGTGTTACCAGGTAGGTACCTGGTGGGTGGGGAAATATTGTTCTTATAGTCCATTCAACGCCACTTCATATATCATTCATGGCTACATAAACTTATCCATTTAGGTTAAAACAAATTCTCTCCTATCTGAAAGCTATACACTAAACTTCAAAGTTGCTAAGAGAGCAAGAGATTTTTTAGAACATTTGATATGTCTATTCAATTAGCTTAACAGTAAAATGCGTAATGAAAAAATTGTTAAATAATGTTGAATATTCGCGCAATCAAAAAAATAGAATGTTTGTGCCTCTTGTATAAAATCAATGAATTTTTTTTTTATAAATGTTATTTAGAATTTATTTATTTAGTTGGTCCCCAGTAAAACTTGTCGAGGAAACAGCATTAAAAACAAATGTAAATTATTGCTATATACCTACTTTTTTAAAAAATAAACTTGAAACATGAATACCGTCTTATTTCATTTTATGTAGACAGTGACTTTTATTTTTCATTTATACATCTACGATACATAAATGAAAATTAAAGGTATTTTTAATTTTTCGACAAAGTTATCATTTTTTAATATATTTTTTTAATGGTCTTTTACAAAGTTACGCAAGAAAATTTCGAAAAGTTTTCAATAATATTCATTCACAAAATATCTAAGTACATATCTACTCAAAAGCAAATTCAGTCGCTTCACTTCACGCTCTGTGCTAAAATTGGCATCCTAAAAGTAATAATAATAATCCAGCCAGTAAAAAGTAGAAAATATTTAAGTACCTATGTGGAATATACTTTCGAAGTCATCATAAGTATGAAGAGGTTTTAGAAAAATGATAGAAAATTTCAAATAATGGTAATGGATTTTGTTAATTTTTATCAAGCGTAAATGAATTTTGTGGAAATATTCGAGAAAAAAATCGTTATATTTAATAACGCGTCATGAAAATAGAATATAACAAACTAAATATATCTAATTTTTGTATAAATAATCTTTATCGCGCTAATTATTTCACATGTCTACCAATAATATATTATATACCTACTACCTTTCCTTTTTTATGTGGTTGATAGAATTACTAAAACGATCTAGTCAATTTTACTGTTAACAATTATAATTTTTAATAACTGCAGACATTTCTTGACTTATGATAAAAAACAATAAAATAAAATAATCGTAGGAATCAAAAACATAATGTACTCTTGTTATAGTATTCAGGGCATCACATAAAATTATTTATATATTTATAATATTTTCCCTTTAATAAGTAATAATATATTTAACTGTAGACAAATATAAAATATTTGTAATTATCCTGCATATGTAATTTTATTTTCTTCATACATATGTATATTTTTGTCGTATAGCAACATGAATAGTCGAATGGTAAAATAAAACATATTACATAGATACGCCATCAATTCTCTTAGGTGAAAGTGTTTCAAAAAATTATTTTTCTGTTATATTTCCTTTGATTTCAAAAATAACTCTATCTTATAAATATAATAATTTCGAAGTCTGTCTGGAATTCACGGCTAGAAAACGAAATTATACGGCTGGAGAAATACTCGAACCTCGGACGCGCGGACGGCAACTAACCGACATAGCCACAACCGATTCTCCATGGCCCCTTAAAAATATACTATGTATGTACTACATATTGTAAAAGCAGGGCTTAGCTTAGTCGTGAACCATTAAATTTACGCCTCCATCGTCGTTTTATGGCGTATAAATAAATAAATAATACTTAACTCATGTTCCGCTATTTTTCAAGGGTGTACGGCTATTTGATGTTATATAAACGACTGATTTTCCGCCACTGCTACCGGATTGATTCTTGTATCAATATTGACTTCTTCAAAATTGGTCTTACTGAATTTAAAAGAATGTTTTAGATTACATGTACTTAATCGACTTTGACCAATCACTCACTTTATTTAATCTTCTCTTCCTCCACCTCTATCCTTAATCCTCATCCTTTTTCTCCCATTAATTAACTCACTTCTTGATATACTTTTTTTCACATTACCATTATTCAGTCTTAACAGTGTTGCTTACTACTATTCATTAATTAATTCAATATAATTAACTTAAAAATATCTTATCTAACTTTGTTCTTAACATCTGTGAATCTTTTTAATTGGTGTATGAAATGAACACTGTGCTTTTACATTATATGTTTAAAAAACTGTTAAGATTCCTTAATAAATAAATAAATTAAAAAAAAATTGTTAGTGATAAAATAATTAATTTTTGAAATGGTAAAATAATATGATAAAATAATTCATTTTTGGTTATTATGTAAGTATTCAGGTAACATATTGTATTATATGTGGCTGAGTGTAGACGATGATTAATCTTTTTTTAACCTATTTGTATAAAATGTAAAATGTATATAAGTATTTTATAATTGTAAACTTTGCCTGTCTCAACACAGAGCTCTTCTCTAGTAAGACAGGCATAGTAAAATTAAACCTTATCAAATGTATATAAGTAAAGCAATGAAATAAATAAATAAAATAACAAATAATAATAAATCTTTCTGAACATCATTTATTCAGATATATTGGGTCCTTACATATGAAATTGGCGTTTTGCCGTACTGGCAAATTTGATCTCAAATATCTTCTCTTTGGTTAGGAATTCCAAATCCAAATTTATACAGCTATTTACTCATGTATTTGTGTTTTGAAAATTATAATTCATTTGTTTTTTCCTCAATTGTTTTTTTCTTTGCGTCACTCAGTTTACAAAATGAAAAACTTGAAATATCGCGTTATTTACGAGTATGAGTTCCACCGTGGCACCAGTGCTGCAGAAACGGCTCGAAGGATTAATGATGTGTATGGCGACGGTGCCGCAAAAGAAAACACAGTGCGTTTTTGGTTCCACCGTTTTCGTTCTGGAAATTTCGACCTGCAGAACAAGCCCCGTGGACGGCCGGAGACCAAAGTTGATAATGAAGAATTGAAGGCTATTGTGGAAGCGGATTCATCGCAAACCACATCCGAGTTAGCTGCAGGCTGCGGTGTTAGTGATAAAACTGTTTTAATCCACTTGAAGCAAATTGGTAAGGTGAAAAAACTTGAAAGGTGGGTACCTCACGAATTGAGTGAAGCAAATCAACAAACGCGCGTTGACTGCTGCGTTGCATTACTCAACCGGAACAATAATGAAGGGATTTTTAATCGAATCATTAACTGTGATGAAAAGTGGATCCTGTACGATAATCGGAAGCGCTCATCGCAACGGCTGAACCCTGCCGAACCAGCCAAACCATGCCCCAAGCGAAAATTGACTCCCAAAAAGTTACTTGTGAGTTAGTTTGGTGGACTAGTGATGGTGTCGTTCACTACAGCTTTCTTAAATCTGGCCAGACGATTACGGCAGATGTCTATTGTCAGCAACTGCAAACCATGATGGAAAAGCTAGCTGCTAAACAACCGAGGCTGGTTAATCGCTCTAGGCCACTGCTGCTTCATGATAACGCTAGACCACACACTACACAACAGACGGCTACCAAATTAGAGGAGCTTCAATTGGAATGTCTAAGACATCCACCGTACTCTCCGGACCTTGCCCCAACAGATTACCATTTTTTTCGAAATTTGGATAACTTCTTGCAAAGGAAAAAATTCAACTCCGATGTCAAGTTCAAGTCCAAACCGCCTTCAAAGATTTTATTGATTCCCGTCCGAATGGTTTTTTTAGTAAAGGGATCGATGAACTACCCTATGAGATGGCAAAAGTGCATAGATAGCAATGGTACATACTTTGATTAAATAAATATATTATAATAAAAAAAATCGGCTTTATGTTCCTCCCATACTAAACGCCAATTTCATATGTAAGGACCTAATATTTACATTTTAATTCATGATTTTACATAAAATATAAAATCAATAATAAGTATGAAAGATGCTTAAATTTTGTACGAGGTCTTCACATTTTTAGTCAGCTAACTGATCTTTTTTTACTTTCTTTCTTTTAACTCGTCTGCTTGTCTGACGAAAAAACTTTGGATCGATTTTTAACCCTTTTCCCGTGATCCAATCGAGCTGAAACTTTGCAAGTAGACTCGTGGCGACGATCAAGAAGATCTATCAAATTTTCGTTAAAAAGATAATTTTTATTGTATAATTTTGGATTTTCAAATTTTTAATGGTTTTTTCATACAACTCAGTAAGTTGTATAGAGATAACGATGCATATGGTAGACAGAAAATGAGAAAGGGAGTATTGTAAAAACTTGGGTTTTATGGGTTAATTTTTAACATCATTTAAAGTCCAATAAATAAATCATGAAAGTGGCTAAGAGAAGACTGATATTTGGTCAATTTCCATTGAATTCCTGATTTTTTCGACATTTTTTTTTATCAATTTGCCATATTAATATAATTTCATAAAATATAAAATCATAATTTAATATGAAAGACGCGAAAATGCTGTTTTAGGTCTTCATATTTTTATTCAGCCCTTTGATCTTAATCTTATTTTTCAAAGTCCACAATATATAAATCACGAAAGTGGCTAAAAGAAGACTGATATAGGAGAAAAGTAGATGTGTTAACGAGGTTACTTTTAAGGTCGAATGATACAGACAATCTTTGACACGGCTTTACGAAAGATCTTTTGAAATCCAATCTGATTGCTTTCAGAATTCAAAGTTTATTCCCGAAGGAATCAGATTT
Source organism: Agrypnia vestita (assembly GCA_016648135.1). Lineage (NCBI taxonomy): Eukaryota > Metazoa > Arthropoda > Insecta > Trichoptera > Phryganeidae > Agrypnia > Agrypnia vestita. The sequence continues at coordinate 16,978 of JADDOH010010634.1, forward strand.
TAAAATATCATCTGCGCCGGCGTCTTTTTCCTATTTTTTGTGACATCCTTAAAATGGCAGTTAAAATAATGATCCAATCAAATTCGATATGAAATCAAAATCAAACATTTACCTTCAACGTGCTGGAGCAGATTTTATTTTGGCAGTATTTCGATAGTAAGTACAAGTAAAACGATTATTTCTGGTTCGATTCTGATTCAATTTGATTTTCAGATTCAATTTTTTTTATGTATTAATACATTTTTCAATCAAATTTCAAAATATCTACCAAAAAATATTAGACCTGCATTTTATACAAATAATAATATAGGGAAACTACTCATAAATGCAAAAGATAAAGATAATATTAGGTCCTTACATATGAAATTGACGTTTAGTATGGGAGGAACATAAAGTCGATTTTTTTTTATTATAATATATTTATTTAATCAAAGTATGTACCATTGCTATCTATGGACTTTTGCCATCTCATAGGTAGTTCATCGATCCCTTTACTAAAAAAACCATTCGGAAGGGAATCAATAAAATCTTTGAAGGCGGTTTGGACTGCCCCATCGGAGTTGAATTTTTTCCTTTGCAAGAAGTTATCCAAATTTCGAAAAAAATGGTAATCTGTTGGGGCAAGGTCCGGAGAGTACGGTGGATGTCTTAGACATTCCAATTGAAGCTCCTCTAATTTGGTAGCCGTCTGTTGTGCAGTGTGTGGTCTAGCGTTGTCATGAAGCAGCAGTGGCCTAGAGCGATTAACCAGCCTCGCTTGTTTAGCAGCTAGCTTTTCCATCATGGTTTGCAGTTGCTGACAATAGACATCTGCCGTAATCGTCTGGCCAGATTTAAGAAGCTGTAGTGAACGACACCAGCAC
>JADDOH010010635.1:0-104883 GCA_016648135.1 Agrypnia vestita
GAAAAGAATATTACGAGATAGGTTAATATTTTATTTCGATTTTTTTTTCAAAATATATTTCCATGCACTACTGCACGCCCCTGATTAATGTACAATTGAATTTTTTAATGGTATTTAATAAATATATTTGTAGCCACCAATAAGGCAAATATATGTAAGTGAAAACATACTTTATACGTAAACATATGTGTTTGTCGCGCATTATTCACTTGTATCTCAATTTTTTTTTTGAAATGTCACCATTTCAATTGATTTGTGAGAAGATTGTCCTCCTTCATTTTGCATCTGGTTACCCTACCCTATTAACTTAATTGTTCCTCAAACCGCGCTTGTGTGAACCACACAATCAAATAAACTCGTTCTGAACACCCTTAATAGCTTATGCTAATAACACGTAATATTTCATGGTGTTTTCTTTGACTAGGCAAAAGTTCATTAAAATTATTGTATAACAAATTCCCATGAAAACAATGGATTATTTTATAACCCCAATACAAGGTTACAAGCATTATTCCTGTACACTTTAATTATAGCTTTTTTATTCTAGACACTTAATTATTTCCCTTGGCAATTAATTAATTAAACTCTTAAATTAGGTACTTCAAGTTCAGTACAATAATGTTTTATTCTGTTTGTTTCAGAAACACCGACCAAAATGGAGGAAGATTCCGTGTCGCGTCCCGCACGGGAGTCGTCAATCATCATCGTGCCAGATCCTTCAGAGAGCCACCACCCTGCCATCCCCAACGGGCAGGGAGACATCGCGCACATGATGCAGCATTCCAAAGAAAACGCCCATCACATAACCATTACGAACGTTCCCGGAATCGAAGAACAAGACGTCGTCGGTCTGGCACCGAACGATCCCCACGACATGTACGGAACGCCCGTGTCCTTCGCCATCCACGACGAGACCAACTTCAACCACGACGACAAACAGCAATTCAAACTGAGTCATCGCGACAACGAAGCCAACGGACACGCGACGAATCACCAGATCGAAAACGATTCTTTGCCGAGTTACGACTCGAATGAAACGATCCCAAATTACGAAAACGTCACCGTCGGTGACAAAAACTTCCAAAGCTACGAGAGCACTCAAAATCTGACTCACGTCGGAACTCCGAGGTCCAGCAGAAAGGACGTCTTCATCGGCATCGACAACCCGGCTTTCCACAACGACGAGGCGGCTCACGATGAGCACAACGCCCACAGCGACAAGCTCGCCAAAGACCACGACGGCAAGAACGTGCACGCCAAAGTGGAGGAGTTCGAGAGGAAGTCCAAAGACTCCCACGAACTCGAGAGAGACAAGACCAAGCACGACAGCAACGGACTGAACGGGGGAGCCAACACAACCATAACCCTGGGTCTTTCGTCACCAACCAAATCCGAGCACAACGGAGAGACCAAGATTCCGGAAGCTGTCAATTTGGAGCTGGTGAACATGGCGCCGTTGTCCAAGGCCAACGGGAAGTCGGTCGACAATGGAGCGTTGCCCTCCAACGTGACGGGGCTCAACAGCATCCCCATGAAGAAGGACACTGAAGTCGACCTCGGGGGCGGCGAACATTACGACGAGTACTTCGTGCCGGTCAACGAACACAGGAAGTACATGAGGTATGTTGTATAGTTTATGCTTTCTTTTCGCAAACGTGTTAACCCGTTGATGGAAAAAGTTTATTAAACTTCTTACTATTTGTTGAAAGTTTATTACTATTTGTTGAACGAATTATTTACATTTAAGGTATACGTAATACGATTATTAAAAAAAAGCATAGCTTTTAGATAATTATGAGTGGCAAAATATTTGCCAACATCTTGAAGCAATACATTTGCCAAAATATTCGACAGATTTCAAGACTACTTATATTTTTTATGAAAAATACACACTTTGTCGAATATAATGAACCTCAATAGAAATTGTGGAAACAATAGAAGTTAATTAACTTTTTATTTAATCACCAAAGTCACTGATCACGAACTGCAGTAGTATTATGTGATTAGAACAATTATTAGATTATTATCTAGTTTCGCACTAATCACTCATACTAATACTTTATTCGCGTCTTATAATATTCGCACAATGTGTACTTTTTAATTTATCGCTGGTCAATACGCTTACTGAATCTTCCGCTTTCTGTTTCGCTTGTTTCTGTGGAATCGCCAAGCCATCACAACTAACTGTCACTATGAAACTGTGTCGTGTAGCGGTATTTCAGTCATTTCGTGAACATTCGGGAAAGCTCGACTGATTCTAAACCCTTCTTGTATATTTTTTTAAATATATTATTCACTGTAAACCCTCCAGAGTGCTGTAAAATCCTCGATTACGGGGAATTCGTTATATCTCTACAGTTATCGTCATCATCACTCTTGGCTCTACGACCCCTGATGGGTCTTGGCCTCCTCAAGAGTCTTCCTCCACTCAGCTCGGTCTGTGCCAGCTCTCAAGCTCTGAATCTCCAAGGCAGACACGTCCCTGAGGAAATTGTCACTCTATCTTAATTTTGGCTTTCCTAAGGTCATTTTCCCCATCGGTCTTCAATCAGCAGGGACTTCAGCACTTGTTGTTCAGCCATTCTCTCCATATGACAGCATTATATCACACCGCAGGTCAGACAGATGTAAATGTAAAAAAATCTTTTTGTTGCAATATTTTGAAGATTCCGGTGGATTACTGAACAATGTCAACTACACATCTACATCAGATAAGGAACACATATCAATCAATATTTAACATGGCTGCCAAAATTATAATTAAATTTGGAGGCAATATATTGAGCGTACCTAATCGCTGGAACACTTTATTTGACATTCACTAGAACATTCCACCCGGTTTTCGCTCGCAGTAATCGCTCTGAATTATTTCGCCTTCCCAGGTAAATAAAAACTTTGCTCGATTATTCGCTTCGATATCTTTCACTTTACAATTTCATGACTGGGCACACCTGGCCGTCGTCTGCGATGAACTTCGCACTTCGCAGTGATTTCGCACGCTAATGAACTGTCCACGCGATAACAACATCTCCTGCGCCGCGGCCGGCGCTTCTATTTATATCTGAAAAATGCTGGTACTTTCACACTTTCTAGTGTTTGGAGAAGATTCCAATGGCTTCTAGGCTTTTCTAGGTGTTTCTCGAATGTTTCAGATATTTTCCTAAGATCGTAGATCACCCGAGACCGTTTTCGATGTTTCGATAATGTTGTGATAAGAGGAGTACGTAATTATTTTTAGCATCTCGGTACAATAAATGATTAAAATACAATTTAAGTTATCATATTTCACAGTTCATTGTAGTATTTCTTTAAGAATTTTTATATATATTTTCGTCTCATGATATAATTTTCTCAAGCCAGTTTTTTTTCGTGTTTTGTGTTTCGCTACAATAATTGGGCGTGTTTTAGGATTAAAAATTATAAAGAAATGTAATAACGACATTGTAATACAGACTTTTGATACTGTGACGTTAATACTCTCATTTGACGCACATTATAATATGGAATAACCGAGTCAAAGAAACGTTTCGCCACTTTTCACTCACTTCCTAACAAGGAAAGACCAGATCTATGGTAGCCAGACAAATTGAATTATTGATGCAATTTATATCGGAATAAGACTGATGATGTCACCCGTTCATTCAGTCGAGTTTTCTAAGCAGTTTACATTATCGAAGAATGAAAAGACTGCCTCAGAGCGGAGGTGATAAATTAGTGGGTAATATTTCTCCACAAGTTCATGACACCTCCTAGATATGACCCAATAGAAACATTTATGTATTTGCATACAAGTATTTGAACACTTAAGATGCGAGTATTCAGAATCGCCTTCACGATTTTGAAATCCATTGTTTGCCTTGTATTATTTTTACTGTGTAATAAAAAGTATTTGTTTATTATAAACGTAAAGATAACTGAAATCTAATATCCATTCTTGCCTGCTATAGTGTACATCTACAGAAAATATTTCTGGTTTGATAATATAACGTGATTCCAATTCAATTTATTTTTATTTTTGCGTGTAACATTTACACAACAAAACATCAAGTCATAAATAGTAGCTTGTTGGTCTTGTGGTTAGGACTCTCGCCTCGTGATCCAAACGTCACTGGTTCGAACCTCACTCCAGATCAGCAAGTTAGTCCTATTTTCATAGCACAAGCGTTTAGCTTAGTTTGAAAATAGTAAGAATATTGATGTGACACGTATTCCGTGTTCGCATCTCTATTTAAAAAAAAAAAAATGTTATAAATGATGATGATGATGATGATCATGGTTGCTTGAACATTTTCGTCTTATTATCAAGGCAGATTTTACTTCTAGACACCCTGTACAAGATTCCATAATGAAACAACGAAATTAGAATTTATCCACGTGTTATTTAACAATCGTTTGATAGTTGTTTTGGATTTCTTAACCTATTCAATATTAAAGAGTTAAGGTTAGGTTAGGTTAGGTTAGGTTAGGTCGTTAGACATTTTCAACTGTAAATGGTTACGAATATTTTATACGCACCGTATGTTTTCCGAAAGAACGCGGCACTTAATACTCGTGTGATATGCACTCCCTTACAACTAGGAAATTAATACAGATAGATCGTCACTGCAATATTTAATGTATTGGCGAAGGCATATAATAGGTACTTATCTGTATACTTATCCTAATTTTTTATTTTTTGCACTTAGTGCTTTATTCATTTCCTGTGTGGAATTCATACCACAATACAGAAAATCGCCAATCTACCACCAACCTAGGCAAGGAATGCCACATGAGCAAATAGAGGCGCGAGCAAGACACGCGCGCGACCTGCAGCTCGTTGCACCATCAGCATTTCTGACGATTTTTTCACATACTCGTATACACATAGCCGCACTCCAGAAGAATCCATCGTTCGTAAATTATATCAAAAGAGGCCCACGCCCTAGGCTGGCATGTCAGTCTGTCACCTACCTCCGGCGGCGGCCGGAGGCTATAGCCCTCACAGTACCTATCCTTGTCTTTATAATTGTACTCATGTAAATTTTGTACTTGTTTTATCGAGATAATAAATCATCAAATATTCTACGCCTTTGGAGCTTTTCCGTCGCATGACGGTGGTGACCCGAAAAAGGAATTGCTCCTAACCATCTACAAACCCCCAAACCAGTATTCATTTAATAAGGAATGCTCCCTTGAAGTTTTTGCCACTAGACACACCTGTATAACTGGTTTATTTTAATATATACATAGACCAACTCCATCATCTTCTTTTTAACTTTATCACTTCTTCAAGATCTTTTAAACATCTTCACTTCTTCAAACTCTAGCAAGTAGGCATCTAATGCAGTACTTGCCTATTACACGCCTACTAGATGCAGGCATTGAGTGCACAACTTTCATATCTTTGCATTATTTTGCATGCGTTGTCCGATTGAAAAGTGAGATTGTTGTGTTCGCCGCCTTATTCGCACTTTTACGATCGGCATGCAAACTAATCGAAACCATCGATTGTGTATACGTTTAATGTTGTTCGATATATTTTATTAAACGTTCCAGTCAAAGACCATTAAATGTTAAATCAGACCGGAACGACTGCGAACCGATTTGATACTACGCATACAAAAGCACCGCGCGGGAATTTTATGCGTAGCGTGTGCGAACACACAATATGCTCTTGTAGGTACATCTGTGTGTGTCTATTATAAATTATATTGAACATTGTGTAATCATTTAATCTTTCAAATCTTGGAATCCCTGATAGAAACTAAAAGATTGTCGAAAGATTAAAGAAGAAAGCTTGGCACTGGGTTTTGAAACCAGAAGCGAGGTAGAATACGAATAGATCGCATTGACCAAGTGCCAAGAATTATTGTTCTTGATGTAATGTTCTTTTACTATGAGTGCTCCGAGGATTTCTTTAGTAAACTCGGCGTTTTTTGTTCATGAACGGGAATACGCCTAGGATCAGAGATGTGTTTTGAAATGTGATATTATTCATAATTGTTTATCAATCCTTCATGAGGAATCTGGAAGAGTAGTTTTAATTTGTGACTATCGAATAAATTGTTGGTATCAATTATGCGGTTGGAATTCTTTTTTGGGCAACGGCGGTATTCTTTTATTCTTGTATTTAAGTTTTTCGTGGTTTGGCTTGCATATTTTTTTAATCACAATCTCTACAAGGACTATAACTATTTTTTTTGGAATTTAACTAATAGTATTAGTGTAAAATGTGGTTCTAATGTGAAAGGGAAAATTAAATTATAAAATGACAATTAAAATTAAATTGGTCCACCACAAAGTGACTGCAAAATTATTATTCTTATAATTGGGCAATCCGCCCTCCTCCAAATCATTCTTCTTATAATTATGCGATCCGCCCTCCTCCAAATCATTCTTCTTATAATTAGGCAATCCGCCCTCCTCCAAATTGTTCTTCTTATAATTGGACAATGCGCTCTCCTTCAAATCAGTATTATTATAACTAGGCCAATTATTATTATCATAACTAGGCAATCCGCCCTCCTCCAAATCATTCTTCTTATAATTATGCGATCCGCCCTCCTCCAAATCATTCTTCTTATAATTAGGCAATCCGCCCTCCTCCAAATCATTCTTCTTGTAATTAGGCAATCCGCCCTCCTCCAAATTGTTCTTCTTATAATTGGGCAATGCGCTCTCCTCCAAATCATTATTATTATAACTAGGCCAATTATTATTATCATAACTAGGCAATCCGCCCTCCTCCAAATCATTCTTCTTATAATTATGCGATCCGCCCTCCTCCAAATCATTCTTCTTGTAATTAGGCAATCCGCCCTCCTCCAAATCATTCTTCTTGTAATTAGGCAATCCGCCCTCCTCCAAATTGTTCTTCTTATAATTGGGCAATGCGCTCTCCTCCAAATCATTATTATTATAACTAGGCCAATTATTATTATCATAACTAGGCAATCCGCCCTCCTCCAAATCATTCTTCTTATAATTTGGCAATGCGAACTTCTCTAAACCATTCAATGATATAGATTTATGAGTATGGTAGGAGCGGCTTGAAATAAAATGTGGTTACAAATTAAGTATACACAGAGTACTTAAAATGAAAACAGGTTGAAGAGAGGATTTTTTACAAAATTTATTGGATGATGTATAATTATTTTTTTACTAACACTTTTCCTAATTTCATATATTTATTATTTATCCAAGAAATAACCCCTAGTATTGGTATGTAAGATTTTGAAAAAGAGTGATTACTATCTATTAGATGATGACCTAGTCGAATTATAATAATATAACTATTATTCATAATAGTTACTGTAAAGACATCTCAAATGCTCATTGACTCTAATTTTCAAATTTCTTGTTGTTCCTATGTAAAAATGGTTGCAATCCTTATTATTTTATTGGTACATAAATTTGAAAGAGTAAAAACATGTACTAAGCTCAGGAAATTATAATTTGCAATAAAACAAAATTATAAAAACGTATAAATATTTAAAATTATAACAGAAAATATAAGATGGAAGTTGAAGAGTGCAAATACGACAAATTTTCGTAATCTCCATGACAGATGTTCATTTCTGTCCGTAGATGTTTATATCACCGCTTAGGAGACGATTAGGACGATGCCTTTTGGGTCGCGGCCAAACATCCAATTTTAAATTAATGCTAAAGTCAGGTAATCCGATGCGATGCGCAGTCATTGAATTTAGTAACTGCTGTATTGGAACGTGTCGAATGACGGACCTGCAACGTTATGTGTCACACTGAGGTAACCGGGTCAAGCATCTGTTTAGATATTTTTTACCAACGACGAGTAGTTGACGCAAAATTACTTAGACTGAATAGTGATGCGTTTTTTTCGATTTTGCTTTTTGAACTCGTAATGCGACCGCTCATTTCTTGTTTAGTTGTTATGACCACAAAAAGTAAATTGTATTTGTACATGTGTTTGATAGGTCAAACTGGCGTTTATTGCGTAGCTGGCAAAGTTAAGAGCGATTGAATTATAATTTTTTTTCTGCGTTTAGTATTTTGAGATGTCCTGCTGTGTATATCTGACATCTCTGGCCCATCCCATTGCAGGGTTCATCATTTGTTGACGATGTTGTGGTTAAGTATTGGCCTGCAATACCGTGTCGAAAGCAGGGTGTGTCGTTGTCTAAGTGTTTTGACTTGGGACTTGTTACTGACCCATGATGCGCAGTGAGGCAGACACCGGAGCATCTACTAAAAGAATGTCCCATTCTAAACTATAGTCGGGAGGATCTGATAAGGGGATAGGTGGAGATACCTTCGGAAACGCTGACCTTCTCAGGAATGCAAACAACGTATCGTGCTTCAGACCTTTTATTCGGATGTGGGTGTCCCGCTGGGAAATTTTTGATAAATATTTTATTTGATTGTATATTCACCGTTTTGGTCCAATACCTTTTGCCATCTTTCTGGCAGTAGCGTGATTCCACGCTCATAAAATGTCTGATCTTTGCTGGCAAAAACTGATCTAAAGCATTTTTTACGTACTCACTCGATGTAAAAAAGGTTTGCCGTCTAAAAAAATTTATAGACACCGGAACCAGTAATAATCACAAGGTCAGATCTGGAGAATATGGTGGGTGTGGTAGTACATACCATCCAAGCTGTAAAAGCTTTTGACGAGTAACTTAACCTGTATGAGGTCTCGCATGATGTAACACCATATCTTTTGTATTGATCAATTCTATACTGTTCTGTTTAAGCGAATCATTTAACCTGCTCAGTTGACGAGAGTACACTTCAAAATTGATCGTAATGTTGTCCGGTAGAAGCTAAAAAAAAACTATTTCCTTGAAATCCCACCAAACAGACAACATCTCCTTTTTGATGAATCTCGGCTTTCGAAGTGCCTTGCATGAAGTGCCGGTTTATCTTTTTTATTCTGTGATTTCTTGCACTTAACTTTGTTGTAAACAACCCATTCTTGTCCCCAGGGATGATTGATCATTTCCTTCAAAAAATGATCATTTTCTTGGCGTAAATTTCTCTATGTAAGAACGCGTGGAACCCATGCGTCGAGTTTTGAGACTAAACCAAGGCATTTTACGTGATCGTACACAGTCGAATTGGATAAATTTGACCTCTCAATGATCTCTCGAGTTGTTATTCGGCGGTGTGCATCAATCAATGCTTTTATTTTGTCTTCAACAGTTTCAATTGGCCTTTCTGACCGTGGTGCATCTTAAACATCAAAATTGCCAGAACGAAATTTTGCAAACCAGTTTTGGCACTGGCGGTCTGTCAATACATCTTCTCCATACACATCGAATATATATTTTTTGCTTTAACAGTATTTTTACCTTTTTTTTAGTAAAAAGTAAAACATGCCGATGATGACTCTTCATAGTTGTTAAGGCACTAAACAAAAATCTTTGCACAGAATCAAACAAAAGTTTTCACAAACAAGTCTCGCTATATCGGCTGTCTAAATATACAGGGTTATTTGTAAAACATTAATAACCTCGCAGGACTATACTCCTACCTTGGTTATGAGTCGAAAATGTTCAAGCTATCATGACCTAATATCAATAGTTAAGGAGATATGCGACATCAAAGTTTGCATTTTTTTTTCAATATTTCTGACTTATTTTTTGTAAAACGTGGGACTATCATTACAGTAACTAATATCAATTACGAAAAATTTATTCGTTTCAATACAAGTTAAATAAAATGATTAAAACCCTGAAAAATTCCAATTGGAATGTTTTCCGATTGGAATTCGAAGGTTTTTATTTTTTTATTTGGCTTGTATTAAAGGGAATGAATTTTCCATACTCGATTTAAGTTACTGTAATGATAGTTCAACGTTTTACAAAAAATAAGTCAGAAATATTGAAAAAAAAATGCAAACTTTAGTGTCGCATATCTCCTTAACTATTGATATTAGGTCATGATCGCTTGAACATTTTCGACTCATAATTATTGCAGTAGTATAGTTCTGCGAGGTTATTAATGTTTTACAAATAACCCTGTATAATGACTATGCGTGAAAAATTCACTAAAATCATCTGTTGGAAAAAACGAAATTACTTTCCGAACAACCTTAAATGATCAGTTTTGTTTTTCATTCCCCTTATTATTCCATATACCACCGAACGGCCTTCAACCTGTGTTAAATGTCTCATCGAAGACCGCTGCATCTCTCCAACGGCTAGACGTTCACTTTTTATCCAATTCCAAGACTTTGTTGCGCCACATGCATTCATTCAGTCGTCTGCTCGAGCAGTTCGGTGCCCTGTTTCGGTGCACCAGCAGCAATATCCATAAATGTAACAGTAATGTAAACGTACGTAAATGTGACCACATTGCTGCATAAGTCTAACATGGATAAACAGGTGCTTTTGGTGTACCTACTGAGATTTGGACCCATCAAAACTTATTAATATTTAAAGCATTCACTTTTTGGTCCAGGCATTTTAACAAAATGTTAGTATATAACCACTTACTCAGATTTTTAGTCTACCGGCTTCGAGACATACCCGTCTCTTCATCGGGACAACCACTACACTAACATGTGACTACCATACACTACAACCATTGTATTATTCACACACTAATATCATCATCATTATCATCTTCATCCCCTTGTCCTAGTAGGATTGGGAGCCCAAAGACTCGACAAGGTGCTTCCATTGTCTTGTGCCGCTTCCTTATATGTTAACAAGTCCAGATTAATTCTGTTTTCATACACATTTTTTTGTTGTTTCTCCCAGCTTAATCTGGGACGACCCACCGGTGGCCTTCCTTCCGGGGTTGCCAGGAGGATTCTTCTTGGTATTCGTTCCTCTGATATTCTTAGCACGTGTCCAAGCCAACTCATTTGTGATTTCTCTATATATAGGAGAAGGGCTACTTGCCGAGTATGTGCCTTAATACGCAGACACTAAAACCGTCTCAAAATGTTCCTCACAAGCGTGTTAATCTAATCGAAGGGTAACATGCCCTAAGTTTCCTACCAAAAGTGATCAAAAATTTGAGATGTGGGGAGAGTGAGACAGGGTGGAGTCTAAAGGTGGGGAGAGGGTTGTTGACAAGTCCTGTATTTTACTCAATAGCTGAATTAAAACTTACCCAAAGAGTATCTATGCTTGGAGTATTTTTGAGAGATCGTGTAGGTACTTAAAGTCCAAAGTCGCCAGAGCACTGGTGAACAGATGTTGCCCATCTCTTACTAGTGCTCTGTCAAAACATATACTGCCAAATATATATTTGGCAATGTAAATTAGTTGAAGAGATTATGAACGATGGGGAAGAAAGGTCTTGGAATGAAGGAGTGTTAGCCATCCTGAAACTCGATCACGCGACGATACCAGAAGACTGATAGCGAACAGATCGATGAGAAGAACTTTTGATGGTTTACCATTTTGTTAGACTGAAGATGTACAATGTATGTAGATCTTCAGTCTATAGAAATAAAGATTGTGAAAGAAAGATTCCCACCCTACCAGGAGAATCTTCAGGTCTTTAATTTATAGTGTGGCAAAGTAAGTAAAACAATCGCACAGTGAATATGATACTTAAATAATACTCACTGTAATTAAATAATGCTAAGAGGTTTATTGAATATATTTGCAGATGAAATGGTTTACACGATTATTCTTGTTGCTCGTTCAACGCTCCCTCCATGGCTAGTAGTTTAAATGTCTTCGGTGATGGGCCATGATGGACATAGAGAAAGAGGAAGGTTCACCAGCAGCTTGACCCACCGAAAAGAAAAAGTAACAACCCTAGATCTGCGGAAATTCAAGAAAATGGGAAAAATATAGTCAAGAGTGCGGAAGTTCATGACGGTCTTCAACCATGAAAGATCGATGTGGATGATGCCTGCTTATTTGAGGTCTCAACGCAAGTTGCAAAAAAATGCGGTGAACTTTCTTCGATCACGGTCAGGAAATCCCAAAACTAACCTACGCTAAGAAGTTTATCAGTACAGGGATGTAACTGATTTTGTGGACACCTGTTAGAATTTTTTAAAATTTATAGATATAGATTACGTATAGGGTATAATAAAACGTAAAATGACCTTTGCACTATCAAGATATATCTTGAAGTACGAGTATGTCAGGCCCCTGCGCGAACGGACCACATAAATATGCAGAGTGACGCTTTTTAAAAGAGAACGGTTTATATACCCGCGCGCACGAGCGTGCGTTCTTTTTTTGCTGAATACTATCATTAAAATAACGACTGTAAATAACTGTGAAAACTAAAATTGAATTCCATATAGTATTATCACGCGCCACCAACAAGATTCATTCGTCCGATCCGAGGTTGCGTCTTATTTGGATATAAGACGCATTTACTGAAGGGACTACTTTAGCGATATCAAAGATACTATATTCATCTCGTGTATACTCACTTCATTCGTTTTTAATAACATTAGAGCTAAAATTATTGATCTATTTAGATCATTACTTAATTTAAACCGTACCATAATTTGCAATATTTTTACTTTGGCCGGTTTCGTTTTGTGTTTTGTCTCCGATTCATCGCATCACCAATCATTCACCTCATCAGGATTTTTTCTTTGGGTCGATGCCTGACTAAACCTCCTTTTCCTACCCTCCAGTGTCTCGTTTGGCGACCGTTACATCTACCCCCGGGCCTCGTCGGGGGTGACCATGGAGGGACACTCCGTGCGCGTGCCCGCCTCTGGCGTGGTGTCCTACCAAGAATGGCTATCGCGTTCTAGGTAAATAATGCCACTTGATTACTGCTTGCTCTACACTCTAGACGGCTTGGGCATGGTGGAAGAACGCTGCAACCGCTTTGATTAACTCAATACCCTGGCATTGTGGCAGATACTTGTGTAATGGGTCGTCTAACAAGTCTTTTTTGAAATGTTATTTTCACGTTTTTTTGCGACAAAAAATGACACATTTCGATAGCATTTTTTCTACTCTAGAATGTCAATGTCGCCGTTTTATTATCTCTTATAGCATTTCTTAATTTAAATTGTTGTGTCAAGTTGAGGAAAATGAATATTTTTGACATATACTTCTTTTTGCATTTGATCACTGATCCAGGAGCTCAATTGCGAAATTTTGCCGCAACCAACCTATAGTCCGAACCTCGCTCCATTTAATTGTCGCCTTTTTGGTGATACTATTATAACCGGTGACACGTACCGTTATTTGAGATTTGTATCTGATTGTGTCGATGATTGGTAACTGATTCTTCGAGTTCGACGGGCAACCATCGTTACCAGTTATATCTCAGTTACTAATCGTCGATACAATCAGATACACATTTCAAATAACATGTTACCGGTTAAAATAACGGTTTGACCATCACTACACCTTTTTTGGTCGCTCTCTAGTCAAATGCGTAATTGTAGCGACAATGACCTCAGAAATTGGCTCGATAACTATTTTGATACCAGACCAGTAGATTTGTATAGAAAAGGTATCTGCAAATTGCTAACAGGTCATTGATGAAAATGTTATATTAAATTATAATAAATATAATTGAACGCCTATCGATCTACCGTTATTTCAAGTTTCCTTTATCTACTTAATCTGCGCGATCTAATCTTACCCAAGTGTATTAAATCTTCACCTCCCTAACTATACTCCCACTTAAGTTCCAATCTTATTTATTACTTTTTTACTTACCAACCTTTTGAACGATTATACAAATCCAGTCCAGCTGAAACACGAACACGCATAAATTAGTTGAAATCGCAGATAGAACACCATGTTTACTACAATCTCTTCAGGATCCACTCAAAAGGTGGTCGCAGAGCACAACCAACCGCTTCTTCAGTCAACTTAAAACTGGCCACTTCAGACCGGCTGACGGCGGTTGCGTAAGACGGATCACGTCCTCGAGAATTGCCGCAACATTTATTCTGAACAAGCTGAACTCTTGCAAGTGGCCAAGCGACTTCCTTGACCTTGCCAATCAGGCTTTGTTGCAATTTCTTTTCGCAAACCTTTTCAAAAGCCGCCGTTTTCTGAGAAGTACTTTCACCTTTGCGCGTTTATGTTTACTCTAGCAGTTCGTTCCCGGCGTTAATCGGGATTCATATCTAGTTACGCATTAAAGGTTAGTCACGGAATGTAGAAAGCTACGTATTTACTTCTGCTTTTCTCAGAAAGCAGAGAATGCAGTGAAAATATAAACCCGATAAAATCGGTAGTTTCAAATCTTTTTCTCGATGCCGAATTACATTTGATCTAGACGGGGATAGGGTTTGACAGCCTGAGGGGTGGTCGAGATGACTTTATTTCACTTAATTCAGGGTCCAAGAACGCAAATGAGCCAAAATTTGAACAGATAGCTTGCAATATAATATCTGCGGGATGAGAGTAGGTATGAGAAAGGGTACCCTATTTTGAAGAAGGTCCTAAATAACAGATAACCCAAATCTGTGGTTTGAGTTTTCAAATGTATTCTGCCGAGTTTTCAAGACGTCAGCCCTGATGATGGACTCTGCAATGGGATCCGAAACGTAGGCCAGAAAGGCGGTAGAATATCCAAGAGAACTCAATATAGAAGATTCTAATCGGCCCCGTAAATTTTGCTTAGATCAGTAAATCATTGTAGATATTTCATTTCTTTATCAGTTCAAAGTACAAAATTTTCTTTTCTGTCTCGAACAAACGAGTACCGGGGAATGTGGCATTCAGTCATGGAGGAAGAGCTCCAAGGAAATAAACATGGCGCGGCCACTTTTTTTATAATTTTCCAGTAGTATAATAGTCCTATATGATGTACCATTAAAAAAATAATAACTAAGTACTTATAAAAAACCACCTTAACTTTACCCTCCCAGGGTTGTGAAACCCCTTGAAGGTATTATTATAATTTAATAATTATTTTACGTTGCATGTTGAATGGAACGTTCTGTTAAATGGCAAAATGAACGCTTCCATTTCATTTACACCGAGTGTTAGTACGTCGCAAATGAAAACCGTATTCGTGAAAAATCATTCGTTAAATTACGATTACTCACTCGGTCGGCAAAACAGAGACGAGAAATTTGACATTCACGGTTAAGTTTTTTTTATACAGCTAACGGCAGGCAATCGAAGAGGGCTATCATAAATTTGTGGGGTGACCCGACCTTTTGTTGCGTGTCCTAACGTCGGGGTCACCAGAATGTGGGGTACCGTGTCTCGTATCCCACAGGATGAAAAACAGCTGATGTGAACAGAAAACCGTGATATTTATTGCTTATTTATTTTCGGTTCAGAAACAAATTTTTATGGCAGTTTGTGGTGCAATATTTGCTACTCAATAAAATAAATTGTAAATTTGTGTAAATTTTCCGTTTTATTTAACACTTATTTTTCTATCCAACTTCGCCCAATATATTCACCCTGTTGGCTTATAACAGGACTAGTCCTCAATATTGTACAGGTAGATTCCTACATAAATTATAAGTCGGGAATGTCTCAATATCAACGTCGTAATTTCGATAGTCACGAAGATAAGACACCTCAAAGTTTGATTTTTTTTCGATACTTCCGACTTATCTCCTGTGAAATATCTGACTATCATCACAGAAACTTATATCAGATATTAAAAATCCATTCGCTTTAATAGAAGTAAAATGAATTCATTAAAACCTTGCAGAATTTCGTAGTTTTTAAGGTTTTAATCATTATATTTGATTTGTATTAAAGCAAACGAATATTCATAAGTCATTTTCATGTTTTATGGAAGATAACTCAGAAATGTTTAAAAAACAAATCCAAAATTTGAAGTCACTTGCCTCCATAACTATTGACGTTAGGACATTGTTGCGTGAACATTTTCGACTAATATCATACTTTACAAGCAGAAATCTGTCTGCAAAGTATTGTGAAATATAGGTCTTTTCATTGGGTACAGTGCGTAATACGCACATTCTTTCGTTGTGTTAAGATAACGAACACGTCCCTCTCTTATCCGTAAACTTAATACAACGAAACAATGTGCTTATCACGCACTGCACCCACACTAACTCGATTGCAAGCTTATATGAAAAGACCTATACCTCTGTTGAGCCCTTTATAATATTAATTTATAAATACATATTCCCTTAGATCTGTCTCCCAAATTGGAGAAACGTTTAGTAATATCGTTTCGTAATCGTCTGATATTTTCCTGTTGGTCTTGTGACAAACGCCCGTTTTAGTTTCCGTATTAGAAAGTGGCTGTTGTAAATATCTGTGTGTGTGCATAATTAGCGTACGATTTAAGAGGCTGGCACACTGCTCGCCCGGATGCTGTAGTGACGTACTCACTTCAGAGTTTGAGCAAATAGTACAGATTTTCTATTTGCGCCATTGCCACTCGCACTTGTTAAGGATGAGAGGCTCTTGCGCAAGATGAAGGTACTGAATGTGAACCAATCTTTGCTGAATACCAAGATGAGTTGCCAAATACACGTTTCGTGGCGTTCTTCGCATGGCGGTAAGTCGGTTGCAGTGGCAAGCTTTGTAGTTGGTCTAAGGTTTTAGGAGTTTCATAGACATTGTTTACTGCTGTCCAAAAAAATTTAGTGATAGAACTTAATACAACTAAAACATAATACATGCGCATTAGCAAATATAACGCAATTGACAAAATTATAATCTTTATATTTTTAGCACGAAATTAAAGAAGGTACGAGGTATTGTAATGAAAGATAGGATCCTTCTGTTGAAAATATGTTCTACAGACGTGTCCCCAATATTATTTTATGTAATGGAAACATGGAAACGTACAGAAAAATTGATAAGGCGCCACGAAGCATTATGACGTAAGCGGAATGCAGGCAAGAGATGAGTGTTAGACATTAGCTATATGTAGGAATTGTGGGAACTATGCTTGCAGGTCATGCCGCAATTCCCACGGTGAGAGGAGGATAGAATACCGGATTGCCGATGAATGAAATGTGTGAGAGCATGAAGAGTAAATATTTACCGCAGAGTATGCATCAGAAGATGTACGAATATAGCCGAAGAAAAAGTGGTATGCTTAGAGAGATGTGGGGTTTTATTGTCTCTGCCTACCCCTGCGGAGAACCGGCGTGATAATTAATTAGTTAGTTAATAATTTAAGCCAAATTATAGAAGTCTCACAGAGACAAAACTCACGTGAGAAACATGCACGATGCAACGTTCACCAATTCCATCGAAAGAACTTACACAGATTATCAAATTTTTTAAGTTCTCCGGTGTCCCTGTCTCCGTTTTTATTATGTTAACGTAAACAAACCGCGCGGGCCGTCGTCTGCAACATAAACATATGTGAACAAAGAGTTCGAGCTACGGACACGGCGACACCACACCAGTCGGACCTCTGCCGTAACATCGGGCAGGCCTGTGCCGCGTTAAATCATCTATTCCGTTGTTCATCATTTACTTGTACATTTTCACTTGCTCCCGGGGCACATCTCCGGGAAGAAATAAACGCTAACAACCAACCGCTCCTTCATTCCCATGACCTACGAACTTTCCCTAAATATGTTCCAAATCCAGACTAGAGACATCTGTATTCCATTCTCATGAACCGGTATACACAAAGTTAGTTAATCTACAGCATTGCAGAGTAGCTCTGTTACCCGCTGTATAAATGTTCTGGTACATTTTTTAAACGATTAAAAAGCGGGCTTTAATCGCGTTATACCGTGCGGGCGGCGACTCACGATTTTCGTTATTTTGGCAGGTATCGAAAATGCAGCAACCATTGTCGAGATGTGAGACTTTCAAAACCGTTTTTACAATCGGTCCGTGGATAAACCATAAAGTAGACCGCGGTCGGAGTTGCGCAATAAATAATACTAAGTGCATGCAGTTTTTGCGCTCCACAACGTTTGGCCGCCCGGCGGTGCATTGTTTAGCTGAACGTTCCATTACGACAGGCAAATTTACGAGCTCGTCTGGCCGGGATTGCGGCAGACGAGAGCTCTCCGTGCGGGCGAAGCCGATCTTCATCAGTTTATCATCCAAAAAATAACCTCCAACGCACCGCATCCGCGGTATGAGGCACAGGGGAACTGTCGCAGATTTAGTCGAGTCAAATCTCAGCATCGTATACCAAGCGCGTACAGTCGTCGGCGTATTGAATCAAGAGTTGTAGGTTAACCGGTCGTATGCGCACTTTCGCGCACGATTGCTGTTTTTTAGACACTTTTTTGTGATGGTTATATTCATTTAAAAATCAACAATAATCCCTAAAAAGTTGCAGTTTCTTGTTTCTCAATATACAGACTTCAATAATTACTTATATTTCAATAATTACTTGTACAAATATTAATTGAAAATAAGTAACGAAATCTACTGTCAAAAATGTACGCACATGTTTATCGAATAAAACCATGGAAGCAATAACAGTAAAGATATTGTATTTCAACATTTTCGTTCTAAATATACAAAAAATATAAAAATACTTAATTTTGACACTTTTTTATTTAAAAATAACACTTTTTTTAACAGACAAATAACACAATTAATGCGCGGTTCGAAGACGACATTTGGAATGATTTTTTGTCCGGTTTGGGCGGCAAATGAGGTTACTTGACAAGTAGAACTCGTTTATTCATTCAAAAACTTGAGATATAACCAATGATAAAGCTTTAAAAACCCATAAACGCAGGTAAAAAAGGCCAAATTCGTATAAGTGTCTAGGGAGCGCAGATCTGCGCTCTGGCACCCGACCGGTTAATAATCATACTTTCGCGGGTTCGCGGTCGTGGGGGATACATGAAACACTTTTAAATTCTATAATTAACAAGAATACACTTCTGTGTATAGTTTTCTGTGGTGGATACATCGATCCTTTAGAGGTAAAACTCACTAAGTGACGTTGGAGTAGTTCTGAGATAATGAGGTTAAAACACTCAAAATATGAAGTTAAAATGATTGAAAATATTCAATTTACCACTAAATAATTATAAATTAACACGGAATATTTACTTACTGATTTTTACCTGGAATAGAGATGGAAAAAAAAAATGTTTAGATTCATAACTCATTTTGGCCAATTAGCGGCAATGGGCAAAGCATATTACAAGGCTAGATGCCCCAAAATGGACTGCCCAAGTTCTGAAATGGAGACCTTGGGATAATAAAAGAACCGTTAGAACACCTCAAAAGAGATGGGCCGACGATATAACCGCTGTGGGGGGGAAGAAATGACTACAAGAAACCAACAATAGGGAAAGATGGAAGGATATGGAAAAGGCCTTTATTCAGCAGTAGAGGGCTGAATAAGAAGACGAAGTGCAGTTTTCCGGGATATTCTGCCGTGTATATCTGACCTCTCTGGCTATTGTTTCTGATCCCTTTGCGTGTTTATTTACGCTTCAATAGGCCAAGATGCCCAATTACAGAAGCGAAACACTCGGGCTTGAGTAAATCACATAGATTAGTTTGAGAAGCCAATGTCAAACCCACTGGGCTACGAGGGCCGCCATTTTATTTAAAGATAATATCATAATATTCAGATTTTAATATTCCATAATATACACATAAATATTTTATTACGATGTTTTTTCCCAAAATCTATATCTGCATAAAAGTCACGCTTCAATGTACTCGCCGCACGCGCCTGCTTTCTGAGATACAATCGGTTAAAATTTAACTTATTTGCATATCAAAAAAGTTAGTAAACATTATGGCG
Organism: Agrypnia vestita; assembly: GCA_016648135.1. Lineage (NCBI taxonomy): Eukaryota > Metazoa > Arthropoda > Insecta > Trichoptera > Phryganeidae > Agrypnia > Agrypnia vestita. Next base: position 19,606 of record JADDOH010010635.1, read on the forward strand.
AGTCAGCGTTAGTGCTATTTTCACGCCGCACAAAGGTTGGAAATTAGATTCTGTGCGCGCAAAATTCAAAAAACGAAAGTCGTAATAAAAATATAATATATGCAGCGAAATAAACTTAGTTCCTTGGGTAATAAAGTCCCACTAATAGTTAATTACTAGAGTAAACCCCTCGTGTCTAGTCGAGCAGGTAGTGACATGTTGTAAAAAAAAAAGTTGAGTTATTGTCAGTCGGATACGAGTGTTTGTACCAAAGTGGTGTGTTTATATTTTTAAATTTTGTTCTTCGAACTATGGAATCGATAAACTTTTTTTTTTTAATATAATCCACATTTTTATTCAAGCCACGATTTGTTTCTAGCAAAATATCGTAAATTTTTTTTGCATGCCTTAGACTGGCAAAACTGGGATTGACCTGTATTGATTCTAATTGTTGTAAACTGTCTTTCTCTAATACCTTGGCTACAGATTTAAAATCATTCGGAGTGCACTTCGGTACGCCTGTATTCAGAATTTATTTATTTTCCAGCTCTCGGATTACCAAGGAAAAAACTATTTGGAGTATGGTTAAAGACTTTTCTAAAGGAAGTAAAAAAGCCGTTTTAAGGGCGATTAATACAACAAGGTATAAAAAAAACTTTGTTAAATTTTTGTGGACAAATACGTCGAAAGTGAATCAATTGTGGACGTCATAAAGATAAGTTTAGAATTAAATATAAAGTGTAATATAATCAAATTTTAAATACTACATTTATTTTATTTTTTATATCTTTAAATTGGTTTATTATTATTATTTAATGGGTATAGAATACAAATAAACACTAAAATAATTTCGCTCGCTCAGATTGTCTTTTCCGACCACTGTGCGCCGGATTTGATTTGCATCCGCACCTGTCACGCGGGGACTAGCGGCGAGACGTGTAACTAGCTTTATTTTTATTACACCCGTTAACTGGTGCCGCGTTATGTAACCGCTAATACCGAATGCTGCATTTTAATGGTTTTAAACGTTATCCAGAATAAAAAGTGAAAAACCTCGCCACACTCCACTTGCCGTAATTACCAATTAAAAGCGCGCGCAAAACGCTTTTCCGCCTTTTAACTGTGGCGGAATGACATTCGCTCGGCGCCATTCCACAGCGTCGTAAGCGGCGGATTAAATAATCCAAGTGAGAGTTAAACTGGTAATCTTCGAGGTATTTGCATAATTTTTTCTCGTTTCGTGGTCAAATCTATCCGGTCGACTATTTTAGTAGACTGTAAGATGGAAAAATCAGAATTTACTTTCAAATGTATGGTAATAATGCCTGCATTTGTTTTCTGATTCTGCTTGACGCGTTTCGCCTTATGAGGGCATTATCAATCTAACGATTTAACGCGACAACTTTTTCTTATCGATATTAATCTATAGTTAAATATAACTTTACATTTTGATGTGTAGCATGATGTGCAGCTTTATGCTCGATTTATGGCAGTAATTTCCGGAATGCGAGTGATATTCACATGCTAGTGTAGTGGTTTTCCTGACGAAGGCATGGGTTACGTCTCGAAACCGGTAGACAAAAAAGTAATTTTTATTGGTTATATACTAACATAAATAATATTTTGTTAAAAATACAATGTTTATAAATAATATTATGCACTTTTATAGGAAAGACGTGGGCTTTTCGAATTTTGGAGAACATTCTTTATACTTAAAATGTGCCTACGAGAATGCTCCAGTCGATTTTAGATTGTAAATCTCTATTCATTAAGAAAGACAATCGAATTAATATGTGTAAACCATGCGTACGACGCGTTGATGTTTACTGGTATAGACATCAACACAATGAAACAATGCGCCTCGTACATACGGCTTTCACATATTAATTCGATAGTCTTTATTATATGAAAACAGGTCTAGCAGACGTTTGTAGATGATTCCAGAGTGTTGTTGTAGAGCATTCTTTAGTGTTGTTCCAAATATTATAAGGAATTCGAACAGTACGCAATTCAATCCGGATTCTAGCATCTCCTTACAATATAGATAAAAAGTAAAAATCTATCCTTTAAATGAACGATTATAAACGAAGATTATACAACCGATATTTGGTCTTTAAGTTTTCTTAGTAGAAATATCTCTTAAATACGTTGACGACAGATTGCGATTTTGTATCGATGTATTCAATAGTCACTAAGAATAAGAAGAAAAAGGGATATTTGCATTTAAGATAGCTTAGGTCCTCACAGGTTTATTGACGTCACTAGCAGTCGCAATGTTATGTAAGGGCTCGCTCGATCTGTCTAGGTACATTTTTTCATGTTTTTTATTTGAAGTGTGGTCTGGTTAAAATAATATACGGCCATTATTTTTGACACGAAAACATATCTTAATTTAATTTGGGCCTTCTTGACGCTAGATCATGACGCTACATCAAATGAGCATGATAAACAGTTTATTAGTACCTATAGATTGATATGCTAAAAAAATTAAGTATATGATATTAAATACATTTCCTGAATTCTAAAAAAAGTATCCCATAAAAACCAAGTTTTTATTATACTCCCTTTCTTTGTAAAATATAACAACAATTAAAGACGAATTAAAACATATAACATAACACTAAACTAACAGTAATTTAATATATTTCTAAAATGTCAGATGTTTTTAGTTTTGATAAGACACTTCATGCTTTGAAGATTAAATTCTGTAAACATTTATCAGTCAATTTAGATTTTCGACATTCGTAGTGAAGTACCTATTATGTGTACCGACGGAGTAATTCAAATTTAGAAAATATTCCGCGACGTTATCGGGCCGCTGTAATCAAACTTTTCTAATGATTCCAATTTGAAACAACCAATAAAATTTCTAAAAATCCGAAATTATACTATAATTATTAATTTTTTTAATGAAAATTTGATTGTCGCCACCAGTCTACTTGCGAAGTTTCAGCTCGATTGGATCACGGAAAAGGGGTTAAAAATCGATCCAAAGTTTTTAAGCTGGCAAGCCGGTAAGCAAGTAAGCAAGCAGACGTCACGAGTTAATATAAAGGGAGTAAAAATAGCTATAATCTTAGTAAAATGTTGAAACTTCACAGAACAGCGTCTTTATTTGCTGTGCCCGCCGGCTTCGCACGCGTAGATTTTTAGTAACTTTTAGTAGTATTTTATCAATTTGTGCATTAACCTTAACGAATATATATATATATGTCATCGCGGACTTTTTATGGGACTTTTTGATTCTACAACGTATATAAATATTTAAATATCTCTTACCGATAAGGCAGCATTCGTCAAAATCGCACCACTCGAACATTTTTTCGACGACTTTAGTTGTAAAATAGGTCACCACGAAAAGCCCCTATGCTTTAACGGGATAATATATAGCCCATGTCCACCCTGAAAATTCATTATAAATATTGGTGAAAGAATTTTTGAAATCGGATGATTTCAGATAGTTTTGAAGATTACCTCCTATAAACAAAATTACAATCTTTACCTCTTTATATATTAGTAGATAGGCATCTGTTTATTATGAAAAGTTTTACAGAAGGTATTAAATAACATTAATTTATTCAATTTTGACTGCTGCTAGGGAGATACTGACTTCTCTGGCTGATATTTTGGTCCCTGTTGCAGGGTCCATTATCAGGGCTGATGACGTGTAAGCGTGTCAAGTAATGGCTAGCTTTACCGTGTCGAAAGCATCGAGAATTAACCAGATTCAGTTCGTAGAAGACAGTGTTCAATGACCATAAGTGTTGCCCGGTTCCTGACGGCAGTCAAAGTGCCGTAGTTGCGTAAGTGACGATTGGCAAATGGCTGCTATCCTCGCCAAGAGCTGGACGCGGCCGGACTCCTAATGAAGGTTCCGTAATCTTGAATATCTCTCCAGCCGACTCATGCCCCGCCGTTCGAATGGTTTAATTATCTCATTTCAATTGGTCAACTCTTCGACCTGAACGGAGATCCGGTTCGGACGGGCAAGGTGTTAAGGTCCGACGGCTTTAGAACTTTCGATAAGTACAGCCCGACCCTAACAGAAAAAACGATGAAATGACGTTCACTTATTTTGTATGGAATAAGTAACTTCCTGATATCATCCTTCTTTTAACGTGCTTTTGGGTGTTTTTTTAAAGGCGGAGAACTTTAAATTAAAATAAAAAGAGAAAAATGTTTACAATATCCATGAAATTTGTTGTATTTGACGGATAATTTTATGGCATTAATATTTGAATATGATTTCGGGCATTTGGCCATCGTGGTTGGCGCGTACACGGCGTAATCTGGAGGTCCAATTTTCACACACTCTTCGCAGTAAATCAAGCTGTATTTCGGCTCTATATATATAAATATAAATAATAAGTCGAATGTTGCTGGGACAGCGAGGAGTAACGGAGTAATCCTTAATTAATAATACCAATAAACACAAAATTATTATTCTATAGTTAAGATTAAATTAGGTTTGTTCTTACTGTATTTAAAACTGCATTTTCCATCTCTCTCCGTACTTCGTGGCAACCTAACCTAACCTAACTTTACCTAACTTAACTAACCTGATAGTTATTTGTAGAAAATCACGTTTGATATAATCATTATTTAGTCAGTGAATTTTTTTACACCGACCTATTACAGCATATTCGAAGAATTTCTGTAAATTGTATCGGTGTACACTAATTTGTGTTTTTCCACTAATTTTATTTGGCACGTGGTAGCGTGCATCTGGTGTACGGGTCGCAACCAATGGTGATATATGTAATCGTCTCAAATAAAAGTAATGAAATAATAGTGTTTGCATTAAATAGGATTTCCACTAATTGAATGCCTCCACATTCGATTATTGATGGATTCTTACACAAAACTGCCGAAAATATTTCTTGCGAAGCCTATTCTAATAATCTGGACAGTAATATTTCGATCTATGAGAATTCTATTATTAATCTTTATTTATTTATTATTAGTATATGTCGTAGTACATAATTTTGAATACAAAAATTCATTTATACAATTAAAAGAAAACGTTTTACTCGTCATAAAAAAGCTGAAGCTCGTTAATAACAAGGCGTTAAGAATATCAAGAAACAAAATAAATAAATGTATATATATGAACGGATATAACGAGAACTGATGGAGAACGACACGGATTCCTTTATACAGCCGTTGTGTTCTGTAATGGCTTCTTGGTGACACGAAGAAGATACATAATATTTCTCTTAAATAATTTCGATGTATGATTGTTTCAGGGGCGAGAAGCTGATCGTCACCATGGATAAGAGGTCTGGCAAGGGAGCTTGGAAGAGTTGGATCTGGTGGGCAGTTGGAGCTATTCTGATCTTGGCCATCATCATGGCTATTCTAACGGGAGGTGAGTTGTTGTACATTACAAACGTCTCCAGAAACTTATTGTCTGCCATCTATCGTTTTTGGTGATAGCTCTGTTTTTAGAAAGAGGCATCTCACGGTTCAATTTATACACATTAATCTTGTAATCGATATTTCACCCGCTTCCCAATGTCCAATTGAGCTGAAATTTTGCACACATGACAATACACGATGACAAAACATGAATCAATGAAATCAGATTCATCAATTAATCAATTCATCTATCATAAAGCTCACCAAAAGATGACGTTATTGGCTACACTCCTACCGAAGGGATTTTGTAAGAAATTATATACTTCACAAGCGACCGAGCAGACTAGCGCTGGGAAACATTAAAAAAAAGATAGCCAAGACGGCCGGCAGTAAGCACAAAATCGATTAAAAGATTCGTTAAAACTAAAAAATAGAAAATTTTATGACAGGATTTTTTTTAATAAAGTAATTTTTTAATAATAATATTTGTGTGTATTTATATCATTTGGTTTTATATTGCATTAAATTTCCTATTTATTAAACATCAATCTGATGAAGCCTGCAATGGAATCCGAAACGTCGGCCAGAGAGGTCAGATATACACGGCAGAATATCCCAGAAAACTACACACAGAAAATGATACAAGACGACATAAAAAACTATACTTGTTTACTTAATAACTACAATACAGAAGAACTACTTACAATAAATTTAACACTTAATAACATTAAATTATAGATAAGCACATCAAATCTTACAATCGTGATTTTCGGCTTTCTCATCTCCAACACAATTTCTTTCAATTTCTTATTGAAGAGACATATATTATTTATCTTTTTTGTGTTACCAAGAAGCCAATACAGAACACAACGCCTGAATATGTTGTTCTCTATCAGTTCTCGAATGCTCTCTCGCTCTCGTGTATCGTGAGTGTATGTCGCTATTCTGATACAATGTGATGTCGTTTTTTAATAATTTATTCTTTATATGATTTAATTTAATCTGACATGTGCTGAATCAAATTATTCTCCGTCATTATTATAATTTTTGTATCATTTTACTTACCCTCTACCAAGTAAATTCTCCATACGTTTTCAAAAATAAACCTTAAAAACCTTACCGGGTACCCATGATTCATTTGAAGATTAGCGTTTTTTTTTAACACGAGGATTTTCTCGGTAAAGGGTTGGGAATCATCTACAGGGTGGTAACGATTCAATAATTTTGTACTTTCAGCTCATCGAATCTTGTCCTCCCTGTTAGTCTGTCAAGACGATAATACTTCAGGTTGGAAATTAATACTTTATATATCTAAAAATTATCTCAAATCAGTACTAGACAAATCCTTAGTAATTGATTGATATTCATCTTTTTAAAACCTGTACAATTGCGATTAGTCTGTTAGTTTCTTCATAATCAGAATAAATTAGAAATATCGCTTAGAAGGTTACAAGTCTTTTGAAAAAATAAATTTAACACCCGGACACGAATCTAGAATGATCTTGCTATAAAAGTAATTTATATAAAGTTTTCACGAGATTAAGACGTTGTTTGAATATTTTTGTCTCATAATTTTGGCAGAAATCTACCTGTAAAGTATTGTGGACTAGCTTGGTTATACCCATTATAAGGGGTGTTTATTTAGATGTGTAGATCCGTAAAATGGAATAAAACTCATAAAAATCATTGTAAAGGCTACAGTATTTATCAACTTTAATTTTTTTAAATTTAATTTAAACTTATTACATATATTACAATTAACAAAGATCCTGCTAACTATGAGTTAGTTAACAGCAGGTTTCTTCTTTTACTAATAAATATACCTTACCATTTAATAACAGTGCTGGCGTACATAAAAATTTATAAAATTATATAAAAAATAGTTAGCATACAGACAGTTCACTACTAAATCCCTGCACGCCACTTTTATCTTTGCATATGAATCCAACCCAAACAAGGTAAAGGGAATACCATTGAAATACGTTGGTTTGAAAGACAATTTTATGCTATTAGTGTTTAAATATGATTACGATACCACGATTTTAGAAATACATTTGCACAATTTGCAAGCGTTGTTTTGGCGTAAGTATATTCATGTAGAAATGGCAAACCAAACTAAGCACAAATCAGTTGTCAACTGACAAATAGGCTGTCGCTAGGAAAGTATCGCTAATTCGAAAAATAGACCTCTATATATTTATTTAAATATTAATGGTATTAAATTATCTTTCCAATAAAGCCGAATCCATGACCACGATTATGAATTATGTGTTTTATTTCATTATAAATTTCATACCTCTAAAAACACCCTATTTATAACCAATAATCTTAATTTTTTATTTTTTTTAGCGAAATTTAAAATAAATTAAATTTTAATAAATATTATTATTAAGTTCTAGGGGTTAACTATTTTTAGGTGTGCTCTCGGATTCATAACCCTGATTTTTTGTCTAGACCATTTAGTCTTTTTAGACTTTTTGTCTAGACCATCTAGAATAAATTTTCTAGATCTAACAAGCGGTAAATACAATAATAAACATACTTTCGAAATATTTAGGAAACCAACGTTCACTGATACAACAATTAATGTAAAATCAGCACACCCATGGTCCCATAAATTATCCGATTACCACTCTATGGTGCATAGACTCGTCAGTATTCCCCTAAGCAAAAAAGCATATACAGACGAAATAGAAATTATCAAAAAAATTGCAGCTAATAACGGCTATAGAATAAGTGACATAGAGAAAATGATTAGAAACAAAAAATACATAATTAAAATTAATCTTATATACCCTAATCAGAAATATAATAATAATATATACGCATGTATAGAATTTTTCGGCACAACTTCAGTAAAAATAGCTAATGAAATTAAAAAGTGTGATTTAAAAATAGCCTTTAGAACCAACAATAATATAGGAACAAACCTCAAAAACTCTAGAAGCAAAACACCTAAATTAGAAAACAGTGGCATATACAAATTACATGTAATCATAAAGATTGCAATGCCACATATATAGGACAAACGGGAAGGTCTTTTTTAACTAGATTCGCGGAACACATGCGCTGCTATAAAAATAAAAATTTAGAGTCAAAATTTGCGGCCCATTTATTAAATGAAAACCACATCCCGCTAGGTGATAACGAGCCAAAACCTTTACATATAGAAACAAAAGGTTTTAGGATGAATTTACTTGAGCAACTAGAAATAAATAAATATAAAAAGGATCCAAACATTAAACTTTTAAATAATCAACAAAAAATGATCTTCTCTCCACTTATCAATATCCTTAAAAAACCCAAAATCAAGGACACAAATCAAAATAATATTTATAAATAACACAGAAAACGGGGAATTTTGATAATTAAGCATAACGTTAACCGAGGCACCTTTAATGATAAGTGCCCGGGAAAGAACGAACATTAATATAGGGCTTCACCACAAATATCTAATTACTCTTAAGGGGAAGGGGTAACTTAAAATTTTATAAATAAGTCGTTTGTACGTGGTATATCCACTGTTTGATAATGGCCTTACAAGCCGAAACAGCTATAACAGCTAAAAATAGAACTTATTAATAATATTTATTAAAATTTAATTTATTTTAAATTTCGCTAAAAATAAATATGGAGTTCTACAAATTAAACACAAAACCCATAAATAAATAATGTTAAGTAGTTTCAGCAATACTCGACAATTTACAAATACGGTTATTTTCTTCCAGTCGGGGTATTCTCCAAGGACGCCGCGATCGCCACGCCCCACGCGAACAACACCTTCCAGGAGTCCCAAGCCAGGAGCCTGGATGGTCCACTGAAGGTGGGCGGCATCCTGGGGGCCGGGGACTCCAACGACCTGGGGGCCGGGACAGGCAGGGGCCACGACGACGTCACCTACCCCTACACGCCGGGGCCGCCGATCCCGCCTCTTGGACCGGCGCCCACAACCGATACCAGCTTTATCTATGGTAAGATATTAATATATTCCTCCTTCATCCCCTTCGTTTCGCTCTTCTCACAGCAGTCGTGGTGGCTGATAAAATTTGTCCTGGTGAACTTTTGAATGAAAGGTTATATTATTGATGGATTTGGCGTTAACGTTGTGGAGACTATTCACGATGATCATTAAAACGGATGAAAAACATAAACTATGTTATCTCTACGTGAGTTAAGTCATAATTGTATATTTATCAACTCAGGTTTCGAGAGTATCAGAATCTATCATCGACAGGCGAAGCGTAATATTAAACTGACCGCATTCAAATATAGAAAATAAATTACACGACCGATAAATTATTAATTGATTAAGCACTGGCAATATGAGCTGGAGTAGTGTAATGTAGAGATGGTTGTAACGGGAATATTGAGAAGAGTGGAAAAGAGTTAGTGAAAATAATAATCCCCTCTCCAAGCGCAAGAGTTTCTCTTTTTGTATTATTTATAGTTTCCAAAGACTAGAAAAAATATAAACAGTATGCGAATTTAATAAATAAAATAAAAATTTCTAAACAAATAATACCTAGAAGTACACCCTGGGTTCAAATTAATTTTAATCTGTAAACTTTCGTAATTATTAATTTTATTACCTTCATTCGCGGCGGAATGGGAGAAGTTTAATGGTACATGAATGAAAATTGTGATTATTATCCATGATATGGTTTGCGAATTCGGAAGAGTTATTATTAGTTATACAACAATGCTGTTCTTTTAGTCTGTTTTAGGGTTGCGATTTATAGATGTTTGATTGATGTATTTACTATTACAATCTCCCCATGACTCTGTTCACTTGTCGATAAAAGATTTAGATACGTTCTAGCTAATTTAATATTTTGGTATCTTATGTTAATTTATTCACAAATTGTGAATAAATTAACATAACTTAACTTTTGTTTTCTTTTTTATAGGTTTCTGATTGGTTGAATTCATTAATTCCAATCCTGTCAAATTGAAAAATGTCAAGATTGTATAATATAATCAACAATTCTAAACCTGTCAAACTTAAAAATGGCAAAATCGACGGGGTTACTATGTTTTACAATAAATGTAAATACACCGAAATAGCAATATCATAATAAGGTCGAATATCTCAGATTAAACTAGTGGAATTCTTACTACGCTTCTTCGTCATTATAAAACCAACCTCACATTTTTTGAAGTTATCTTCTTTTAGCGTATTGAGGGTACATTTTTTTTTGTAACGGAAGTTGCTTAAGTGCATTGTAGCGGAAAAGCGAGTCCACGAAATGCGTGCGCATCTATTAAACTCTCAAAAATCAATTCACTTGAAATTAGTGTTCCAGTAATATAAATAATGTATTATCGACCGTCCTGAATCGAGAACCAATCATAAAGATGCTCAATTCAAAAGCTAACGAATGATTGGTTATTGAATTGAAAATTAGAACTGTTTATTGGATTACGATTTTAGGTGTGTATGCTATTATCGATGTTTTTGCAAAAACAACGTATTTGTCAGATATTCGTTTTCAAAACAAAAAAACCCCATAACAACCATGTTTTTATATATATATTTTATACTCCCTCTCTCATTTACTAGTGGAAACAGGTTTGGCGCATAACCTACGCGTTGGGCTCGAGTCCGGCGACGCTACGGAAGGGAGTAATAAAAAATTTCGAAAAATCCGAAATTATATTATAATTTTTTTTAAACGAAGATTTGTTAGACCATTTTTATCGTCGCCACGAGTCTGTCTGCAAGTTTCAGCTCGATTGGATCACGGGAAAGGGGTAAAAAATCGATCAAAGTTTTTTCGACAGACAAGCAATCAAGCAAGCAGACGCTACGAGTTAAAAGAAAGGGAGTAAAAACACATTCATTCATTCGACATTTAATACTGCTGCCAAAGCTGTATAACAAAAATCGATATAACATGGAAGTGGGTAGGCACTTGGATTTTTTTGAAAATGCACACGTTTTTTGATTCGTCAATCGTCATGAGATATCGATCGCGCTCCTGTATTTTTTTAGCACCAAGAACCTGAAGATTAAAAAAATTCTTTCGTCTCAAATAGCGATCAATATACAAATATTTTTGAGAAAGCCAAGACCCTCAGGGGCTGTATGCATTACTAATTGCACAGTAATTTTTGACAATGCAGTACGTCACTGCACTTCTAGAAATGGGGTGATAAAATACTTGAAACACTTGCCGAAACATCTGTTTTCTTGGAACGAGTAGGTCACACTGCCTGGTGGTCATCATCTAGCCTCGGGTGACTCATTAATCCGGGTATATTTTTTGTACACGGTATACTGTATAAATTTAGAATCGACCTGCCTAGGTATCTATTGTATCTTTCTAAATTTATTTAGCTTCATGATAAACAATTCATCATTTCAAGTGGTAGCTTAAAGCTGGAAATTCACTGCAAATGCATATTTCGGTGATTTTTACGAAAATGTGAGTTTTTTTTATTCATTTATATCAGAATGTATATTCTAGACTGCAATTTTTTTAGGGCAATAACTTAGATAGTACTTTTGATCTTATACAAAAGTAATAAACTGAACACTATTTACAATAATTCAGAAAATATAAGCATTAATCGACAGGCCGGGGTCAAAAAAATCATAACGGAGGGGGTGGAAATTCAAAGATCGTTTGATCTACATCAATTTCTCAAAACGAACAAAACTTTTAGCTCCCTATGGGGAGGGGGGGGGGGGTATCCCCTTACCGCCGCAAAATTTGAACTACCCAAAAAAATGCCTACCAAAAATTACAAATTATTTTTCAAAGGCTTAACTAGAACAGTTCATTCATGGACGACCTATCTCTAGTAGAGAGGGACTTCTCTCGAAACTATACTAATTTATAGTTTCGAGAGTCCCTAATACAATAACTATCTTCAATGTGTAGTGTTTACAAAGCCCGATTGAGCAAACTTTAAAAGTACCCATGAGGTCAGCCGGATTTTTGCACGCGTCTACTCTACATCGGTAGGCGTTTTTTTCAATGTACAAGTCTCAAACACAATCGTAATGTGAATAATGGAAGCCCGCAGATCTAGCTGAATGTCCCCAGGTCGCGTATTGGAATTTTTCTCCCCGTCGCGCAACCAGCGCTGGTTGGGCAACCAGAACACGTTCCGAGACACCTTCACTTTCAGCGGAGTGCTCGGCTGCGCAGAATGTCCGCTTTGGATATTTCTAATCGCGCGAATCGGATAACAGCAGCGACTCGATTATCCGGACCTCGGCTATACGGATTGTCAACCGCGATCAAATAACTTGATGTTTATATTTGTGATGATTTATACAGCGCCGCTTTTGCGTGAAAGACGCTTCGAGGGCGCTTTACAGATGCGACATCCCGTGAAGAAGAAGAGAATTAGGAAAGAAATTTCTTCCTTCCCAATCTCCGCCGATAATGATGGATACTCTGACACCCGAGATACACTAGGCCAAAGCTAACTACATACACAGCAGAAAAATTGTACTTACAGCTTTTTCCTGGTACGTCGAGTGCCGATTCAATCTCCAATTCTCCCGGCTTCGTCGAATCCAGACTAGATTGATATGTTTATTTCGGAAGGCTGATGTGAAGTGATTCTTCATCGGATTCGTATACCACACGAACAAGAATGTCGGTTCTCAAAGAAAAAAGACACCGGCGCATTTCGCTTTCCAACTGTCAATTAGTGTTCGGATTTATAAAACGTTTAAATCCTGGATAGCGGTTGGCGCAGAATACTCGGGTGTCAGTTCCGACCAATCATAAATTTTAAAGTTTTTAGACTCTTGAAAGATTCCCGATTTTGGAAACTTTGTGGGTAGATTAATCCGTGCGTGCACCGACATGTCGCAACTGTGTTTACACCTCGCGCGATCACTGTCAACGCGTTTCGTTATTGTTTTTGACAGTTAGTCACACAGTCATTACTCTGGTTGTAATATATATTACTATGGTTCCGTAAAATGGTTCCTGTTGCCACTGCACGCACCTGATGCTCGTATATACTTATCGAATGTTGACACCGAATTTGACACCAATATATGACGCTACCTGAACACCATGTTAAAACTAAAGGTACACTAGCTTTTTTAGCCATCCACCACAAAGATAATATTTAGACAGATTATATAAAAACGATTTCCTTTTTTTCAATGCCTATTTTTGGAAGCTGGATACAATTTAACGTATTCTCAATGATAACTCTAAAGCCGTATTGCATATTAAAAGATTTCACTGACATGATTTCAAACTACTCACTCCTACAGTATTCCAAAAATCAACCGGGTCTCGCTATTGAGCAAGACTGCAAATCAGACCACAAACCTGGCTTTCAGGTGTACACGCTGAAGGCGTTGATTAAAGACGTCGGCCCCCGTAGGCAGACATTTCCTGGTCGTTTAATGTGAACCGAATAGCTTCGAGTTCGTGACAGTTCTTTACAGTCTCTCGAAGATCTTCCTTGACGAATCTTCTTCATCTTCTCTGCAGCCTGCAGTTAAGATAGCTGTTGCAATAGCATAGTCAGCAGCGTCGTCTTTAATCTGGTCAGTTAATCGAGTCGGAGATCAGCTTCTTCTTCTTTGGCCTTTCGCCTTCCAGTCACCACCAGCTTACCCCATCTTCACTGGGAGCGATGTGACTACGAATATCACAACGTGGTGGTAGGACGATTGGAATCCCTCGTAATGTCACTATGAAACAAAACTATCGAAATCTCTAGTACCTTTCACTACGTCTAGAACACTCAGGAAGCGACGGGAACAAACTACAATCGTCTGGAATGTTCGGAGAGCCAACATGTTTCCTGTAAAAGCGAAGCCGTCATGCAGCCATAGTTTAGTTTTATTTGACGATTCTACCGGTGCGAGATTAGCGACAAGCCGTGGCGATCGGTGTTACTAACGCGTGTGTGGTACCAGTGACGCGCAGATCAATTAAGCGAAGTAATTGCTTACGTGCGATATTTTAATAGAAGTTTCTCGAAAGAGTTACCCAGCGATAATAATGAGTTTATAGACGAGTGATAAATTGCGAATTAGTGTGATTTAAAGAATAGTATATTAATTTTATTCGTGTTAAGTTATTTTGTCCATTTAATAATTAATTAATAAATCGTTGCTTAATTTCCAGCTTTTCTATTTGTCTCCCAAATTCACGACCCGTGACAATATTTTAGATAATTTCTTCCACTTCTAAAGAAGTTTAGTGACTAATGTTGATTTATCCTGTGTGCAAAATGTATTAGTATAGCATTTTAGACATTGGACATTTTATGAGGTTAAGCATTCAAGACAACCTCTTTCTACCTTTTACCATCATTTACATGAAGAGTTGTAAGAGATTATATTTCTTATTGCGAAGAATGCATCTAAAGTGTTTTATGGGATCAAGTTATTGTCAATAGAATGGATATTGTATAGAAATGACTTTTTAAATTATGATTTTGTCGCGGGACCGTGACTACGGGAGGCAAATGAAACACAAAAAATTAATCAAATTTTTACCTATTCACAGTCACTGGACGCGAATTTAATCGGAGCACTGTTGTTAAATAAACTCTAAACGCTTCTAGAATATTTCGTACACTAATAATCCAATTTTTTATTTCGAAAAAACAAATTTATTAATCAATTAGAAAACGCATACAGTAAAATCAAACCAACGAAAAAATATTTGGCTGCTACCGGGAATCGAACCACGGATCTCCACGTATCCGGGGCAGAAGCTCAATTACGAAATATCAGAAATGGCAGATCACGAGAGAACTGAAGGTCATCGTTTTGACAGTAATAGCGTAGATTTAATAAACATATGTTAAAAAGGAAAGAAATTAAATATTTTAGAAAACAAAAATGTAATCAATATTTAAACGCCTTCTATTACGTCCCCTCTTCTGCGCCTAGTGACCACGCCCACACACCCACCGAACTCTAATCTCCACCCCACTCCTCACGTCGTCCTTTAGTCTAAAGTTCAGTATATCATTGAAGATGATGCGTTAGCGTCGAAAACGTTCTAATCGTTATAAATAAATAGTGAAAGTAAGCAAAGTTGTCATTTTTTATTATAATAATTTAAATTCTGATAATTTCTGCCCTCTTTCGATTCTTGCAATATGTGTGGTATCTATAGAAGATTAATTTCAGTTTATTCTCAGAATAGGCAGTCATGACTTCATCTGTGACGACAGATGCCGTGTACATTCATGCCGCGAATTTCTCTGAAAAGTTGTTAATGCATTTTAGTGCATCTCTTTGTTGCAGCCAATTTCTCAGATGTATATTTGATATGGACCCTTACCGAAACAGTTTTAAAGAAGCTTGAAGCGTTTATAATCGTAGCTAAAAATAAGTCGCTCTAATAGAGTGAGAAATGACGCCGTACTAATAAGAAAGAAAAACGACAAAGGCATTTCCCGTATCATAAAGATAAGAAAACTACCCATTTAATTTAAAATTAAGATAAAGTATAGGAGTCTCACAGAGACGAAACTATTTATATGAAAAATATGTATGGAAGCCTTTTTATAGAATGGCCCAGGGCTTAAGACCTGTATGAGCTGGCTTAAGGAATCACTCGTAAGAACACCCATACATTATAATTTTTTTAATTTTCTATATGTATATGTTCCAAATCCGAAAACTTTTTTAAGAAATTGAAAATACTGATTTTCAGGAGTATTATACTAATGTTAAATAATTCGAAAGAATATTGCTTGATACTTTTAAATATAGTTTATGAGAAATGTCAAAAGATGTCTCTAGCATAGTCCCTTTAAATAAACCAAAGGTTTTTCGGATTTTGATCTTACCTCCCAATTTATCTAATCGTTTTCCTTTACTATCAATAAGGAGAGTATTGACTCCTGTATTTTTACTAAGTCTATGGTTATTTTCAATAAGGCGACAGAAAAATTCGGAGGAAGTTATTATATAGTTTAAATATCTTATGTAGAGTATGTTTTATCGGAGACTTTAAGAGACACGGGATTTTTAAAAAGCATTGATAGAAATGGCGTGTTTAAAAAAAATCTTAGTTGCCAGAACATTTTCTTTGCGGTAAAATGTATTAATAAATTATAATTTTTTTGTTTTGTTGTTATTTTTTTTTAATATGGGATTTGCGAATTTGCAGAAATTTGTTCATTCAAACTTGTTCTCGATATTTGTGAGGCTGACCGGGAGATGACGGTACAATCTGGACCGGTGTAACCGGTAACACCCACCAATCCAGATTTAGTCGTGCAATATAGATTACCAAACATCCTTGGGCCGAGCTACCAACGATTTGCTTTCAATACATTTGCATCTCGACTTCATCATTTAAAAATATTTCTCGAAGAACATCGAGAGAATACGGATAGAAATTGTACATTTTTAAACTGTCATATATGTGCAGATTTTTAAACTGAAACAAGTAAATCAAAATAAATTTTAAAGACACGCTTTTATACTCTTTCTTTGCATACATTCTTTATCGATTTTCAATTTCAATTTCAATTTCAATTTTTATTTATTAATAATATAATAATAATGTACATAATAATAACATAATATGTACATTACAAACATTATTTTCAATGCATACATATTATTAACTTACATCTAAAAATATACATATACACATATACATACACATCTATATACACATATACATAAACACATATGTATACATACATACACATATACATATACATACATACATACACACACATATACATATTGTGTATTAAAATACTAATTTATTATTAAACAATTAGAAATGACCTGTATAATCTGGTCAAAGGTGTAGGAGAATCCCGCTTCGGAAAACCCCCTCAGACACATGGAATATATCAATATCCAAAGCGATCTTGTTCAGCATAGCTGTAGCTTTTCCAACAGGCATAACCATCGGCAGGTTGGTCCTGTATATTGGAATGTGAAACAATCTATGCTGACGATGTCTAAGGTAATTATCAGGAACATACAAACCAATGCTCTGCATAATTTCAGTATTGTCGATCATACCGCGCAACAATCGATAAAAGTGTGTAATCAAATACACATTCCTTCTAGTCTCTAAACTATTGTAGCCAAGCATACCCTGGAGAAACTCGGTTGGGTAAAGCCAAGGATAATGCCCGTACTCTCTCATGTAGAGATATCTCAGAAACTTCTTTTGGACTTTCTCCACCATAAGAGAGTACTTGCCCTCATGTGGCCCCCAGATCATCGAGCCACTCTCGAGTCTACTCCGCACCAAGGAGTTGTAAAGAGTTCTCAGTACGCGGGTATTCTCGAAAACCCTGGCAGTACGCAGAACAAATCCTAACATTCTCAGAGAATTTTTTAACATCACCCTTGCAGTATCTAAATTAAAACCGCTTATACAAATTTAAAAGTTAAACTTCATCCGCTGGACGCTAAATAATAATGGAAAATTATTACTTTTAATCGATATAGTGACAAAATCATATAGAAAATAAATTTAATAATGTATAGTCATCCATTTTACGTAAATTTTGAAAGTTTCAGAGCTCTAGCTACTCGGAAAATTGGTGAAAATTTAATTACAAGATTCCACCAACAAATAAACAACACACAGAGAGTAAAATAAAAGCATTTAAAAAGAAATGTTTACACGAAATAAGTGTCACATAAATATTCCTACTATTTTCAAATTAAGCTAAACGCCTGTGTCATGAAAATAGGACTAACTTTTCCTCGAATATAACCAATTAACCACTAGACCAACAGGCTACTCGAGGAAATGAAAGAATCTTGAAGTTTTTCCTTAGAAATCTGATGTTAGAAAGAAATGTTTATAGCGAATGAAGAGTGGGGTTATACCGATGTATACTAAAGATCTCCTGGGTTGCACATTGCCTTAAAACTGCTGTTCAGTTTGGCATACGCATGTATATAATCTGCAATAAAAAAAAAAAAACATAATCAGTTCTTTATTTACACATTCGTACATGATCACACCGCATTGATACTAAATATATACATATATTCATGTTGCTAGAGCAGGCCGAAGACACTTGTAATTGGGATAGTCGGCTGAGTTGTAAATAAATTATATATTGTTTTTAATGTATTTTGTACCCAGAATTCAGGGTATCGTTAAAAATAAAATTGGGGAGGCAAGACCTACGAAAAATTTCAGAACTGAACAGGAAAAAGATCAATGTAGAATCAGACGGAACTTGGGGAAGACATCGCGCGGGTTATGGAGGGCCTTTTATTACCACTCGGATAGAAGCTCTGAGGAAAAGTTAAAATGGAGGACGCAACAATTGAAACGTAGAATGTAAAAAGCAAATATAAGTGTAGAAAGCACAACTAAAATCAGAAATAGTAGTATTGATGCGCGGCGAAGGTACCGCCCATGTCGGGAATGTGACGTGGAGTGATTATCTGGTCTCTTAAGCTTTTCTTATTGACATTCCAGGTGTCAGCACATTCTTATTGTCAGCACTTTCTGTGCGACTTACTATTCCCGGGGCTTACAGCACACGGAGACTATAGGCTATCATGTTATCGCCTGAGAAGATAAGTCGCTTTCAATTATGCTGAGTAGGCGCTACAAAATCGTAATATGCAAGTCTTGTATGACAATCCGGATATCGTGTTAAGATCTACAAGAAAGATCGCTTGACTTTGCCGGGCTGGACGTATCCAAAGAATTTCTCCTCCAAGGAACCCACATAAGATAGTGTACCAACATCTCCAAGAAGCACAGCTACGGAGAAGACCTTAAAGAAGATGGAAGAATGGATTATACCGACACAAGAAAACTTGGTGGAATTACTGTGACAGTAGAAGGATGTGGCGATTACTACTTCTTGAGATGGCAAAGGTCCTCAATTGATCTATGAAGTAAAAAGGGGCAAGCGGCCGTCTCACTCTCTCTCTCTCCAGATAGCCCGGGGCGGGTGGAATTTGTCTGTAGATAACACCGGTCGAAGATCTAGCTAGAATTTTCTATAATATATCTGAACAAAGATAGTGGCCACGTTGTTGACGGTGATGTTAGTGCATCAATACTATTATTACTACGATGTGAAGATCAAACAATGAAGAAATTCAAACATGTTTTTCATGGAACGCAATAAATAGCTGATGAGTCTTGTTACATGACTTTGTACTCTGACGATATTAAAACTAACCACAACGCAGAATCACCGTGTGACACGCTAATTTTTTACAAGTAATTTTTTGCTCACGGTTATTTAAATTTAGATTGTTTTTGTAAGGTAGGTACTCGAAGTTAGAATCTCCGAACACGCAGAAGATTATTTTTTACCATGCGTATTACAGGTATAAAAAAACGTCAAAAACCAGCAACCTGAATCCTGAATGATACTTTAAATTAAGGTTGTAATGACCTCGTCTAACCAGTAGTTTTAAAAATGGCAACACGGAGTTGTTGAAATATATGTAATGGGTATCTAGAGAGATATATTTTCATTAAGATAAATTATTGGATCTTGACCGAAAGAAACCGCTCAAGGCTACATGCTGCCGAGATGGAATTTCTACGAGGAATAGTAGGAGTTACCAGAGGGAACAGTGTCAAAATGGAACCCTTATTAACGTTTATCGAGATATAACAGCTGCGGTGGCTGGCACATACCTTGCGGATGACGTGGAGAGTGCAGACCAAGATAGGAAGAGTTGGAACCTGCCATGCGGTACAGGGACCCCGACCCAATAGGATAAAGGTTAGAAGCAGAAGAAGAAATAGAAGATAAATTGTAGATATCTCATAGAGACGAAGCCATGTATCTATATATGGGAAATCGTGTATGAGGGTCTTCATTGTGTGTCCACAGGGTTTGCGACCTGTCTTGGCTAGTTTAAGTTATTTAGAACACTATTAGACAATTATTTCGAACACTGTTCTTAAATAAATAGTTACTAAATATTTCTAGAATATTTTGCACACTTATTATTACACTTTTCTTAATTTGCACTAATTCACGCTGTTTTTATTGCTTCGATCACTTTCTAGAATGTTCCGTTCAATTTATCAACTACCGCTGGAATACGGGCTACCTACCTCAGAACAGGTATTTCTGTATATCTAGCGAGGTAGTTAGCGGCGGTGAGACTACATTTTATCCATTATTTATAAGTATAATGTTTGTATGTATCAAGCAATTGAATGTGTTTTATCCAATTAACGCCGATTTATCGGTACTGAAATGAAATGAAATATTAATAATGTGCTCGTCATACTGCGCTCGCTTCGTTATTAATACCGCACTGGTTAAACCTCAATAAATGACTGATGCGTAGTGCGACGCCCCTTGCTTTTATAAGTAAATATATGTCTTTCTCGATCATTCAAGATTTTATGATAACTATTTAGTCGTTACGAGATTCGTCTGGTTCATCCTCGAACCTTCTAGTATCTTCTGATTTTAGTGTAAATGGTGTAGAGCGCTGTAAAATCGTTGATTACTTGTGATTCTTTCCGATAATTATATCCTCGTTACAATATTTTCATAGCCACTGTAATCAACTGTCAAATTAAACATCAGTACTTGCTTGTCCGTGAACAATTATCACCCCATTACGACGATAGTTAAATTTTGACTTCACGTCATCAAGAAATGGCCACCTTCTCTTCAATTACCACTAATTCCGACGCATGGTATTACGCGAGCGTGGCGAATCGGCGCGTTTCCGCGTTTTGCAATTTAAATCGCAATTAATTCGCGCATCTGACTGCTCCCAAAACTGTTCGGTCGCGCCTCCGCATTTCTTCGGATAAAAGTAAAATGAACACATGTCGCATAATAGGCCTTCGAGTTCGTTTTCGTTTTATTATGCCGGCGCAATTCCATTGTGTGTTATTGTTCCACTTACTGTTGCGGTATGCGGCCGAGGTGCGGACGCGCGAGGGGCGCCCATTAAGATCGCGCACGGAATAAATTATTTTTTTATTTAAAAAAAATGTGACGCTCACTTTTTTATACCCCTTAAAAAGCATTTTCATATTTGTTTATTTGTATATGCATACGGTGCACACCGTTGAAAAAAAGTGTGAAAAACAAAGAGAAATCCTTAAAATAAATACATTTTAAAATGATTCTGTACATTATAAAAAAATAATTATGTAAATAGAGACGATCCGTGGGTCACCCCAGATTAAGCTGGGAGAAACAACTAAAAATGTGTATGAAAACAGAATGGGTCTGCAAGCAGCATAAGACAAGGGCATATGGAAGCACCTTGTCGAGTCTTTGGGCCCCCGACTCTACTAGGACACGGGGATGAAGATGATGATGATGAATTATTTAAATATAAAATATACACAGAAAATTAATTAAATAAAACACTAAGTATATGACGTAAAAAATGAAAATGAGTCAACAAACCTATGAGTAAAACAGTAAAACATTAGCAGATTTTAGTATAGAAACTCTGTCACTGTCTCACAAAATGTGTGAGAAACGAGATTATCGATTTTTTTCAATTTATTACGATAATACATTATTATCCACTATTTAAAAAAAAAAAATTAACACAACCAAAAGCAAAACAAAAATATATTATGTGCGGGTGCATATTATGTGCGGGTGCAATCGAAGGCGTGGGCCCGAATTCAGACTTAATATTTAGATGATTTAAAGGTTAAGGTACGCCTTAAAAGTTTTATTTTGTACCGAATATTACGATTTTAAGGCGTACCTTAACCTTTAAATCACTAAATATTGATTCTGAATTCGGGCCGTAGTCATCATCAACATAAACTACTGCTTCCCATTTGCTTAGAAGACGGTTGAATGCGCGGGCGAAGAGTGTCCAGTGTCTTGGTGGTATCGTCGTCTTCCACAGACGCCAGAAGGACCTGGTCATAAAAGTCGGAAGATCGATCCTTTCCTGACTTCTCTAAGCTGATATCGCCAGCATTGAAACGAACAAACCACTGTTGGCGAGCCCTTTCGCTAATCGCTTTGTCGCCGAAAAGATCGTCGAGTTTCGCGAAATTTTTCGACATTCCATCCTTTCCCGAAGTGGTACAGCATAATGTGGTGCATATGTGTGCTTTTTAATTTTCTAGCTCTTTTAAAGAATTGCATTATGAAACATTCGAATAGTCTAATTAATTCAATCACATTATCGATTTTTTTCAAGGAAGTTAAATATACTTTATATCCCTTGATAGATGGCTACAGAGGTAGAAACAGTTTTCTTGATTGTATAACTTCAAAAATTTAATGAGCAACCGCAACCTTTAATACCAGCAACCGTTTATTATATTTAAATCTTACACATGCTGCAGCATGATCGCCAACTTTATATAGAAGTCCTATGAAGAAAAAGAAGTATATCATCATCAGCCGTTTTCTGTTCACTTTTTTGCATTTTTGAAGTATTGTGCGACGAAGAAACTATGGCAGAGACCTGGCTATTTCGTGGCGTCGCCTGTCTCCCTAGCACGACTTTCTTTGTTTCCGTTGATTTACGGGTGCAGCGATTTGACAACGTTAACGTAAACAAAACTGCGACGTCTGCGGCTAGCAAGTTCGTGGTGCAGGGTCGGATAATATGCCACAATATAAATACATGTATCAAAAATACCACACTGAATGGTATGGTTTATTTATGCAGACCATTATAACTCTGATTATCCTTCTGATACACTATTTACTACCATAAATTTATATAAATATAAATTTGTATCAACAATTGTTCTACCTGGTCGAGCCAAAAGTAAATAAGTAAGTTATGTAATGATACCCGAAACTTGTTTATTTGAAAATAACCTTGATTTTTTCGCACAGTGATTCATTAAGACACCATACCATTAACCTCTTGTACGCCTTGTGATGTTAACTTACTTCTTGGTAATTATCTTTTTATTTTAATTGGAACTCAGGATTATTAACACGTTAGGTATCTACCTCCATCTCGTGACATGGCTGCAAACCTTATAGCCATTTTTTATAAAACTTTTTCAATTCTTATTGTTTTACTTCCTCGGTTATCTTACGTAATTTGAGAATCATCATAATATCAGTGGTATAATAGATCAGTGGTATAATAGACAGAGCCTTGGCCAATAACGAGAAACACTAACTTTACAGGAGTCACAGCACTTTATTGAGTGCCATGATCAAAAAAATAGATGAGTAGAGCGGTTTCAAATCGGGTTCATCATGACAAAGCACCCTGTAGCTGATGATTGAGAAGAATTAAAGTAAGCATTCTTTAATTCGAAAGTTTTCATCGTATACTAATGTATAAAGAGGTAAAGTTTGTAAGTTTGGATGTAGGAGGTAATCTCCGAAAGTACTCATCCGATTTCAAAAATTCTTTCACCAATATTTAGAATAGACTATCAGGGTGGATATATGATATATATTATACCGTTAAAATAAAATGGCGCTTAGTGGTGACCTTTTTTACAACTAAAGTCGACGAAAAAATGGTCGAGCGACGCGTGTTTTACGAACGCTGCCTTAACGGTAAGAGATATTTAAATACTTTCTGTGGAGAAGTTGCAGAACTCAAAAAGTTGTATAAAAAAGTCTGACGATATATATTTATATGTAAAGGTTATTACACAAATTCATAAAATATGACTGAACGTTACTAAATGTCTACGCGTGATTCAATAATCCACAATAAGGGCCAGTCGTATCAACTCGGATTTTTTACTTCAACTCGGATTTCGTCTTCAAAATTCGGAATGTGCAATATTATGTAGGATTCCACAGATTTTTTAACTGTTTCTATATAGTAAGTATGTCCTTAACAGGAAAATTATTTTTCGAACTCTAAGTAAAAAGTATCTTACTTAGGCCTCGAACAATATTTTTTGTCATAAGAAATGGATTTCGCCATTGACAATATATTCTTGTCATACATCAGGATTTGATAAATTTACGTTTATGTATATGCCAACTTCACATTATTAGGTATATAACACAGGATAGATGAAAATATGGATAGGATGGATATGCCAACTTCACATTATTAGGTATATAACACAGGATAGATGAAAATATGGATAGGATGGATATGCCAACTTCACATTATTAGGTATATAACACAGGATAGATGAAAATATGGATAGGATGGATATGCCAACTTCACATTATTAGGTATATAACACAGGATAGATGAAAATATGGATAGGATGGATATGCCAACTTCACATTATTAGGTATATAACACAGGATAGATGAAAATATGGATAGGATGGATATGCCAACTTCACATTATTAGGTATATAACACAGGATAGATGAAAATATGGATAGGATGGATATGCCAACTTCACATTATTAGGTATATAACACAGCATAGATGAAAATATGGATAGGTGATGTATCTGGAGAAATGTTTCTTGGATTGTGAATAGGGTGAGCCGCTAGGTACCGACACTTCAATGTCGAAACATTGATTAAAAATGATTTTGATGACACATGTCAAAAATTACGCGCACCGGCTAAACGAGATTTTCGATTTACGATTTAAATCTATGATCCAAGTTGATGTACCCGGCCCTTCGTGTTGAAAGCCGCTGGCAATTTATGCGCAGAACGAGTGTCGCCGGCCATCTAGCGCATTTTGTTGACACTTAATATTCCTGGGACCTACGCTGGGCAGAATTACTTATATGTATATTAAGTGTACCTGCTAAATGCAGACGTCCTCCCACCATTGTAGATTACGAAAACAATGGCGATGTTTTGTCAACCTTGCGAATGATAATTATGGCTGTGTCGCCTTTAAACAAATATGCCGCGGTGGTCCAATTCTAAATGTCAAAAGATTTAGTTGATCTCCTTGGAATGTGGGGTAATTAAAATATCTTGCAAACAATGTCGAAAATTCTCTCATCCATAAACCCTTATTAAATTTTTTTCTATCTAGAATCTGTGATGTAGGTAATTTGAAACCACGACAAAAAAATAATTCGTGTCTTTAAAATAAGTGTTTAAAAAGAATGATTAATCTGATATGTCATATATAAGAACTATATTTGTACCATAAATTAAATAAAGAAAAAAAAAATTTAAAAATCTATTTTCATTGGTTTGCGGTACAATTGAAATGGGGTCCAAATTCAATGTCTATCACTATCACACTCCCCCCTGTCCTCCACCACAAATGAGGTCACACCCCCCAACACTTGACGATTATGAATATAATTTATGGAAGTTATTGTGCGTCCGTCCTGACGAAGATACACTTCAGTATAGAATCTGGTAGAAGTTTAAAAACAGTGTGGTTTATACAAAGTTTATTAGTTTTCTCAAATTAATAATTATGTCTAACCACAAAGAGTAGGTAGGTACGCTATAAACATCCAATTTATTCAAATAATTAATTCAATTTAATTTATTTAATAAAATCATATAGGCACATGACAAACTAAATCGTACATGTTATTAAATTTAATTAGGTAATATAAATTCTCGTATATAATAATTCTCATGAAAGTTGTAGGAAAATCCTGCTTCGGAAAACCTCTTCAGAGATACGAAGCAGATCAACATCCAAAGTAATACAGTTCAGGTAGCGGTAGCTCTTCCAACAGGCATAACCATGTGCCAGAAAATTATTATTTCCAGGCGTATTATATTATTGATAATCATTCATTCATCCCTCACTCTTTTTAATCAACTAACTAAAACTATTAAAGAAAAAGAAAAACACCTCACAAAATTGTATGATGTATAAAGGTATAAAAATCTACGATAGCCTGCCAAAGGGAAATTCAAAACACGGATAATATAAGGAGGTTTAAAGTGGAGTGCAAAATTTTTATTGTAAAAACTTTTAAATGATTAGATGGAATGCAATATGTCTATGTGAGTCTGCTATAATACAGTAAACTACTAGTGTAGCAGGCAGGGCATCAAATCAATTGTAGTGTTTACTTGCTGCCAAGACTCTCAGCAACAATGAAAAAAGCTTAATTTAATTTTGTAAACACTAATTGTAAACTTTGTAACATTCAATAAACATTGAAAAACATTGAAATCGTGTATTAGCCTACACAACATTTTGTGTGGAACTAAATAATTAAGACACATTACATACATTATGGCTACGATAGTTTAGAGACTAGACGGAATGTGTATGTGATTACGCATTCTTATCGATTGTTGCGCGGTGTGATCGATAATCCTGAAATTATGCAGAGCATTGATTACCTTAGACATCGTCAGCATAGATTGTTTCACATTCCCATTCCAATTACAGGACCAACCTGCCAATGGTTATGCCTGTTGGAAGAGCTACTGCTATGCTGAACAATATTACTCTGGATATTGATCTGTTCCATGTCTCTGAGAGGGTATACCGAAGCAGGATTCTCCCACACCTTTGATGTGAATGATTTTATATATATTTAATATTTGCTTTTGTTTATATATGTTTATATATTTCTAACTTATTTAAAACATTTACGAATTAAATTTGTGTTTGTAATGTTAATGTTATAAAAAATATAAATAAATTGAAATTGAAAAAAGACAAATAAAATAAATAACTTACTAACACGCGTTTTTTCCGCGCACGTAGAAAGGGAGGATGTACGTCATAATATATGTTTTGACACGCAACTCTCCTCTCATCAACACTAATTCAATTTCTTATGCAAGCTGCTTTGTTATTCAGGGTCTTACAGGACCATCTTCTTGTATTTCGTTTACATGGTCATCATAATTCTTTCGCGGATGTCAACTATTTCCGGTGTCATCAATATTTGCGTCAGATATTTTGTCAACCTTCTATTTTCATTTATCCGTTCCACATGACCAAACCACACAAGTTACCGTTGTCACTTATCTACTTAAAAACAACTCGATAAGAAGAGGGGCAAGGTACAAATTGATGAGACATTAAAATGTTTTTAGAATGACTGACAGAATTAGAAATTTTGTACATTTTTTTTCTACACACCGTGATCACGCACTCAAAAAACTAATTTAAATTTATTAAATCTGATAGATTTCTAATACTTAATAATGCTAATACACCACCTATTAGCAGGTGAGGAAAATATCATCTTTAAGAAGTGTCGACTCGTGAAATGGTATTTAAACATTTACAACTTTAGTGAAAGTTAGAAATTTAAAGTAGTTCTCGTAAAAGGCAATAGAATCACCCCGAATATTCAAAACATTTTATGTCGCTCTGCGGTTTCTATCTCCATATAAAAACCCATTTGTTTTGATATTAAATTTATTTATTTATACGGTACGAAGAAACATTAGCCAAAAATACAATATATCTAACTAGAAGGAAATATATGTAAATAATATTAACAATAAACAACCTCATTTGGCAAGACGTAATTTTCAATTAGGAAATACATAAAACAGATTTGTTACTGCAAAACTATCGAATTGACAGCAGATTTCTCTTAAATGTAGTCAAGCCTTCATTAAATATGTCTATATATACACTTTACTCACTGCCAAGCACATTTAGCCTAAGAAATGAAGAGTAAATACGATGGTTAGTTCGAGCAGAAAAATCTCTAGAATGCTCAGACTTAAGCACGAATTCAGAGTCATTTTGATGATTTAAAGGTTAAGGTACGCCTTAAAAGTGTTATTTTATACTGAAAATTACGCTTTTATAACGTACCTTAACATTTAAATCATTAAGTATTGACTCTGAATTCGGGTTTTACTTACTTTAAAGAAAAGGGTTGTCAATTTGGAAATTAATAATTTTATTAAGAAATATCAAATCCACCAGAACCCTTGTATTTGTAAAGTTTTGGATTATAAGTTCTTTCATGAGTTATAATTTATCGATGCAATTGATAGATTTTATTTAAAGTTTACAAATCTTAAGGGGATCGTCTGACAAAGTTAGGAACAATTACTTTTTTTCTGATACCTTCTCGTGCGTTTTTATCACATTTTTGTATGGGTTTATGTAAAAGAGGTTAAAAAAACTCACAATAATAAAATATTTTATAAGAATATGTTTTTTTAAATAAAAATTGTAGGTTAACAAACTGACAAAATTTGCAATAATTTTATTAATGTTAAGATAATCGTTTACCTTGAACATTATTGAAAAAAAAATGTAAATTTTTTAATTTATTATTAATCGATTAGATAATTTAGTTTGCGTCATTTTAAGAAAGGATCTGTATTTAAAATATATGGAAGCTGATGAATAATTTTCAATAGGTATGTTATCTTTCCATACAAAAATGAGACACAAAACGCAAGAGAAGATATAAGAAAAAATTGGCTCACTTTGACAGGATGTACGAGCACGTATTAATATGAAGTGAGTTAATCAAGCGATTATCGATTGTATACTATTGTATAGTAGTTTTATCGGCGTCACATCGTCCTGGGATCATTAAAATTGTATCCTGGATTCCTGGAATTGCTATTTCGTCTCCTGAATCGATTCACCAACAACATGCTCTGAAAAACAGCACAGATTTATCTACTAACGCCATGTAACACTGGTAGCCTTATTTAACATATTTAGCATTTATTTTTATTCTGCGCCAGGTTGCCGAAGTGTACATGGCATTATAAATACAATTCATAAACGTTTATTGAAATAATTATGTCTTTTTTTGTCCAAAAGCATTCCAACGAATTACGATGCATACATAATAAATACCCAAAGTGTGGAATGAAGATCGTTTCGCGTTGAGCACGCTATGTGTTAGGACACGAATACAATCTGTAATTATCAAAGTGCGTTTGATAAATGATAGCTATTCGACCAGACAGTGACTCATGCATTGCTCCACAACCTAAGATTCGTTCATAGAGAAGATCGTTTAAATCCAAATGATGGCGTCTTTTAAGTCGTTTTTTATAATGATAGATATCACGCAGTCAAGCTAGAATTTTTGAAAAAAAGTCTGATTTTTCTGTCATTTGTTGACATATTTTATGCTTGAGAATTTTTATTTTTAAGTAGTAATTAACGAGTTTTTAATAAAAAAAATACTTTAATATACTGGTTAAAGACTCAAAATGCGGGAATACATACAACATATTGTTTAAAATCTTCCCTTTATTTGAATAAAAAGCGTTTTTAAATGATCAAAAACGTAAAAATTTTAAAATTAATACTTTATTAATTATGAACATTTCTAAATCGTTTTAAGAATGTTCTTAGGTTTTCACGGCCACTCAGAATTTTCAAGTTTGTGTTTACTGGGGTATTATGCCGTGTTGTTACGACATTTCGGGCCGACGTTTTGGATCCCATTGCAGGGTTCATCATTAGGGCGGATGTGTTGTTGCGAGTGTTGGTTTTGTGGTTAAGTATCGGCTCGCAATACCGTGCCGAAGTCATGATGTGTTGTGTGTATGATTCATCTGTTGTCTGATCACTATCTCTGCGGTGGACCCTGTAATGGGATTCGAAACGTCGGCCCGAAAGGTCGTAACAACACGGCATAATACCCCAGTAAACACAAACTTAAAAATAAATCGCAGCCTCGAGTCGCGCAGACAGAAGGGCCTAGTCATGTTGGGGGTTAACATTTTAAGAAATAAAATTGATGCCCCGAACCTGCTAGAGAATTATGCCCCGTTTGTACCAAACAATTATTTGCGAAATCGAGGTATTTCATGTAAAATGCAGAATGGATATAATGAATAAGCACACCATAACGCGTAGTGTGCAACTCCCTAAATGAACTAAGCGATAATGTCGATGTATTTAATGATAACATTGAGTGCATCACGCAGCGGATCGCCTCCATTTAGGTACTCCAAGATATACTCCAAGATAAATGGAGCGATCTGTAATGCAAAAAAAAAAAAAAAATAATAATAATAAAATCCATGTCTAAATATTCCTTTAAATTCAGGTAGGCTCTTACAACGAAATTCAACCTGTTATCAAGCCGGTGCATCTGTGTTATTGGCTAATTTACATTTTTTAACTTTATTTTTCGTAGTTATTTCCTTTTAAAGTTTATATCATTGTAAATATTTTATTTCCTTTTCTCAAAGAAAACAATTAAAGTGTGCAATAAATAGCTTTTTAATATTTTCTTTTTCATAACAATCACATTTTAACAACAACTACATTATTACCGACAAATTCCCGGTAAATCGGTAATAACTGTAAACTTCACATTTTACTGTTAATGCAATTCCTCTATCCGGAATGGCCTACCTTCAGAGCACCTCTGGAATATTTGATCCGTCCAAAAATCCTCGTTTCTTCTTCTTCCTCTTCTTCTTGTGCCCTGTCCGTTCAACGGACGTCAGCTGTCGTGTTGGCTGTCTCCACCTTATTTACTGCTGCCCGGAATAGCTCTACAGTAGACGGCCAAACTACTGTCTCGGGTTTTTCAGCCATTATGTTCTCCTTCTTCCAGGGCCCCGACTTCCGGCAATCTTTCCCCGCATTATGAGAAGCAATCTCTTGTACTTCTCTGGATGTCTCGTAACATTGATATGTTGAAATTTTCGGATTTTTATTGTTTTAATTAAGTTTTTCTTTATTAATCCGAAGCATCGTCGTTTATTCTGACAAAATAATCCGAGCATTTTCATTTAAAATTTTTCGCAATATTTTATCGATAACATCTTCTGTATATGTTTAGTTTCTTATCCAATTTATCCCGGTTTTATAGATGGTGCAATATTCGTTTTTAGTTCGGACTGAATTCAAAGCGTGCCGGACATGTCCCCTGCTGTTCATTAGGGATGCGATACCGATACCGATATATCGGCGAAATCGTGGGTTTTCCGATATATCGGAATCGGCGATATTAATTTGCCGATACACCGATACATTTTGAATTTCATATTATAGATAATCCATGTGTAAACGCGCCATCTTCGCGCTTAATTCGTTCATGTTTAAACGTGGCACAATTTATCTACACTCGAAGAATCCCCGTGTTTCATAATTTCATTCCGAACACGGAACACGTGTCGCATAAATATTCTTACTTTTCTCCTACTAAGCTTACTAAGCCAAAAAGCCTGTGATATGAAAATAAGACTAAATTTCTGGTGTCCTGAAATAAAGCTCGAACCAGGCGACCGCCATGACCACTGCACCAACAAGCTACTCATATAATAATCTGGACGTAATGTTCTGTTAAATTACAATTTTTAAAATTTCATTATAAATTAAAAATCTAAATTAATATTGTACAAGTAATTTCATCTGTTTCTAATCTAATCCCACAACTTTTTACACCTTTTGAAATCTTCACTGTCCGCATCGGTATAGTATCGGCGAAATTGCGTATCGATGCATCCCTAATATGAATCGAATCGCCTTCGTAGACGAAGAAAGAAATGTTGTACAATTCGATTCGGGAAGCGCCTTCGATCGTGTTGTTTCCTTGCCGTACAACGTATCCGTTTCCGTTCATCGAGAATCTACCCATCTGCGTGTGTGGCTGGCTTTATGTTTACTAATGTTAGAAAAGCACAAGTGTTCTTGAATAATCATGAAGGATGATAAAGACCGGTTCCTGTGAGTACGTACGTGATCAAATTTACATTTACATTTAGCAACTAAAAGATCATAAAAAAACACATTCCATGCGATGTTATTTAAAACTAAACACGAAAGATACATTTTTGTTGGATATTAACCCAAATACCCATTACTTTTTTTTAACCTTTAACGAAGCGTAATGGAAAAAATGAAAGGGAAGTTAAGGCATTCGAGATGTGGATCTACCGAAGAGTACTCAGAATTAGCTGGGTGGACAGAGTTACGAATGAAGATGTCATGGTTCGGATGAATAAAGAAAAAGAGGTAATTAAAACAATAAAAATCCGAAAACTTCAATATGTTATTTTATTTATTTATTTATTAACGCACTTCAGGTCTTGTACAAAAATAAGGTAAAGTGTACATTAAATAAATGAAGTCTTTAAACAAAATGTCTAGAAATTGTTACACAGTGAATGTCCAAGAAATACAAATAAAAAATATATGACGTAATACTTAGCAAATATCTCGGACATGTGATGAGACATCCAGAGAAGTATAAGATCTTGCGCCTCACAATGCAGGGGAAGATTGCCGGAAGTCGAGGCCCTGGATGAAGAGAACATCATGGCCAGACTACTGTAGAGCTGTTCTGAACTGTTGTTTAGTGTAAACACAGTTCTCATAGCCAACCTGATAGCCAACGTCCGTTGAACAGATAGGGCACCAAAAGAAGAAGATAGAAAATTTTCCTGTCAAGGATATAGTGTAGAATCAGTTGGTCGTCAGAACAATTTCCACACCGCAAGGAAAACGATTTTGTTGACTATCTCAAAAATCATGCGCAGGGCGCACGCGCACCGGATTAGACGAGATTCACAGTTTAAACTGTCGTCGCCAATTATAATCAAAATTGATACAACAGGCCGTTAGCCAGTTTTAAAAAAAATGGATTCACCTATTTTAACCATAAAAAATCCGGCATTTCTCGGGTCTGGAAGCTGCCGGATTTTCGAATGTCAAGTTTACTATAAATATTAAAAGTCAGAAAAAGTGTTTAGCACAGCAACAGTTATGTAGTACCATAATCCAAGTTGATACAAGCGGCCAGAGGGAGAATGAAGACCACCAAAGTAGGGATGTACATTTATCATTCCTGTTTAATCGATATCATCGTGATACGTAAATCGTTAGTGATTATTAAGTCCCAAGAGGCGAATGCCGTATGTCATGTACACACATCTCGGCGAAATCCGGTTTTGTAAGTCTATTAATATAATATTCTCAAGACGTAATTTCTCTGTAAAGATGTTTCGACGACTGCAAACAGCATTCTTAAAATAAAGTGGATGCGTAATTTGTATATTGTTGCTGTTTGAAATGCAATCGAGCTAACGCTGTGATCATGAATCTCCCTGATGCAAGGCCATCATATCAGTTTTAGACATCACCACGATTAGTGATGAGGTCTAAGAACTAGCATCCCAATCGTTCACACATTTTAAGAGGCATGCATCCAATACTTCACTATCCCAACATAATTATTAAATATGGCTAGAAAATTAAAATGCGATTAAGTTATTTTTTTTAATGACTTGATGTGGCTTTATATGATTCAATTCAATTTATTTAATAATCTGTACATTACAAACAAAATGTTCAAGGCAAGACATATTATGAAAGTATATATGTATCAAAATAACAATATTTAATTAATTAAAAATAATTTAAAATCTGGTCAAAGCTGTAGGAGAATCCTGCTTCGGAAAACCCCTTCAGACACATGAAATATATCAATACCCAAAACGATATTGTTCAGCATAGCCGTAGCTTTTCCAACAGGCATAACCATCGGCAGGTTGGTCCTGTATATTGGAATGTGAAACAATCTACGCTGACGATGTCTAAGGTAATTATGAGGAACATACAAACCAATGTTATGCAAGGATTGATCATACCGCGCAACAATCGATAAAAATGTGTAATCAAATACACATTCCTTCTAGTCTCTAAACTATTGTAGCTTACTAAGCGTACCCTGGAGAAACTCGGTTGGGTAGAGCCAAGGATAATGCCCGTACTCCCTCATGATCTAGAACTGGTCCTAAGGTACGCCTCAATTTTTTTTTTAACGATGGATATTTCAAATATTCAGTGCAGTTTTTTGCATAATACCTCTCTCAAGGTTTTCAGACCATCAGCGTTCAGATGTATGTGTGGTAAATCCATGTATGATAGAGTAAAGAATGAAGATATTAGGAATGAATGTAAAGCTGATCGTAGCATAATACAGAGAATAAAAATAGGGTCGCTCAGGTGGTTTGGGCATGTTGAGCGAATGAATGAGGAAAGAATGGTAAGAAAGATATATGATGCAAGTGTTGACGGCGCCAGAAAAAGAGGGCGACCACGGAAGACGTGGCATGACCAGATTAACCAGATACTGGAAGATGGTCCTGTTAGAAGTCTGAACAACCGTCGAGCTTGCATGCGAAGATGTATGAGTGTAGACGAAGCGAAAGTTGTATGTCAGGACAGAAGAGTATGGCGCTCTATCCTCTCTGCCTACCCCCTCGGGGAAACGGCGTGATGGTAAGTAAGTAAGTAAGTAAGCGTTCAGATAAATATGTTTGATCATAGAACACAGACACACACACCAGCAATTGCGTTTTTTTTCTCGATGATTATGATTTATTTGGATTCTGTGCGCCAAATCGTTCCACGCAATTTTGCTGAATTCAATTCGACCGAAACGAAGCGAAGGTCGCTCGGCGGAAGTCGGCGGTAATTTCAGCTGAATTTTGTGGAAGCTGAAAAAACGCATCAATAATGGATGATCGGGTAATGGCGATGGTTATAAATGCATCAATCGTGTCATAGGCGACCCCATACAACAAGGGGTTTCCGGTTTACATTAACATTCGCAAACCAGGATTATCAGCGTGAGACAGTTTACTTTTTACTCCCTTTCTTTTTTAACTCGTAGCTTCTGCTTGTCTGCCGAAAAAACTTTGGATCGATTTTAACCCTTTTTCCGTGATCCAATCGAGCTGAAACTTTGCAGGCAACGATAAAAATGATCAAACAAATTTTCATCTAATTTTTTTTTATTTTTTTTAATTTTTTTTTTTTTTTTTTTTTTTTTAAATAGAGATGTGAACACGGAATACATCAATCACATCAATATTATTACTATTTTCAAACTAAGCTAAACGCTTGTACTATGAAAATAGGACTAATTTGCTAGTCTGGAGTGAGGTTCGAACCCGCAACCTTTGGATCACGAGGCCAGTGTCCTAACCACAAGACCAACAGCTACTCTTATATTATAGTATAATTTTGGATTTTTCGAAATTTTAAAGGTTTTTTCAAATTGGAAACCACACAAATGAGAAAGGAGCCCGACGCGCGGAGAAGGCGCGAAACCTGTATCAACCAGTCTGACTCGAGCCGTGGGTCCGATCAGACGGTTTCGCCGACGCCGTGCCCCCCTATACCAATTATTATGCTTTCAATATTCTATAAGTTTAAGGATTAATATACATGGAATAGATTTTCCACATGAACTCAAAGCATGAGGAATATGTTGATAGAATATCAACAATACAAATGAGAAAGGGAGTATAATAAAAACTTATATTAACGGGATTACGAGTTAGGTTGCAATACGTCTTATACCAAGCCTAGCTGTTTCTATCTTGTGTTTCGCTAGAGTAAATGCTGCCTGTATATAAATGCTATTATACCAGCGAAAAGGAACTCAACGCATATCCAAGGCCGTTTTATGAGCAATAGCTACCACATCGACCCTACACTTTCTCCACCCATTTCGGCATTATTTTAATGCTAAAGCGGTCATCCTCGCTACGTCGCTGACGCTGTGTAAGTGAAGTGGCGAGGCGACCACACAAAACCTCTTCACTGTCTCTGCGGTACGAGGATGAGGAAATTATAATTTATTAGATGAGATTACAATGACATTATATACGTGAAATGAAGGCTATAAAAGCAAAAGCAGCAGTATCTAAAAAATTAATACAGTCATCGAAGATTATTACTAATGTATAGAATTTACTATATTCGAGATTTTATACGAAATAATTTATATGATTATAAATTTATACGAAACGTGAGAATTCCTTGGTGACTGCATTCAAAATATTTTTTAAATTTTTGTATGTTGCTGCCATTGCTTTTATACCCGTCAAATGCAATGTTAGGTAATCATACAACAATGAAATACTTTTTTACTAGAAAAGTATATAAAATAGTCTATCTAAAATACTGATTAAATAAAAACTGTGACCTTTCTATGGAAATTAAATATCGTATAGGGGAAGTCAGAGCTTCATTATTACGCATCCAATTAAATTTGGGGAGGAGAATGATATAATTGACGTGTTCCCTGTTTTTTTATATGGAATGGAATCTATAAGAATTTTCACTTTAAGAATTCTAAGGCGTCTTATAGTTTTAATTGTAATTATTATTATTTGTAGTTATTTTACTGTATCTAAATATGTTTGAAAATTTAGACCGTTTTATATTTGAGTCTACCATACTGTTGTATAAACAATGTATGTATATTAATAGAATTTGAATGTTAAAATCGGTTACTATTTTCGATGAACGATGAACGAATGAACAAAAAATGAACACTTTTTTTCGACATCCCATCGTGGCAATACTTGAGTTACGTGGATGCCATGGTGTGTTCTCACGAAAGAAAATATCTCAATTCACACGTACATAAATAATTAGATCCATTCACCAGACATAATAATGAAATATGATTTTAGATAATAAACTAATTATTATTCAGAATCACAGTCAAGCGATTCAGATTGCAGTATTTTTCTACGTCGTCTCCTGTTGAAATTGCAAATGATAGAGAGGTTATGAATACGTAATTCAATGGAACTGCATCTAAACCAGTTTCCAAAAAAAATTCACCCAGGGATTCTACCCTCTGTCACTTCTTTCTTCATAGTCTTCGGTCGAGTCAAATCCAAAATCTTAAACGGCTGTACTTAAAAAAAATCAAGCATTTACCTACTCATGCACGCGCGGTTGAATTTATACTTCTGCCAGCAAAAACTTTCTTAAAAAACTATCAAAACATTCGTGAACTCGAATGTAAACAGAATATGACAGCTGAAAATAAAGCAATATGGCGTCGTTGTCGAGGCGTTATCAAAAAATGTTCATTTTCTAAAAAAAGTCTTTAATATTTTATCGATTTTCGGCCTAAAATGAGTCCGTGTTCCCAGCCGCATTCATTGTTGAATGAATGAATGCGTTTTTTTTAAAAAGTGAATATCTGACATTTACGTCGTTTTTATAAGTCGTGAGTAAAAAATCGATCTCTAAAGGTACAGATACGCATGCTTCTTTACTGGCATGCTAATGAGCATGCCACTAATAAGCATGCCCTAACAACTGTACACACTTGCTCATTAGCATGCTTAAAGCTAACAATCAAACACACATGCTTATTAGTGGCATGCTCTTGTCATAGAATAGAGACGCTCTTGTTCAAAATGGAAACTTTGCAAACTGAAATAGAAAATTAAAGTGAACCAATAAATCAAAAAAGTTCCCGAGTTTCCATCCGCACATTTTTGATTTTAGTTTATATAATTTTTATTGTAAGATTTGAATCATTCATGCCTATTAATAAAGTATCGTAAACATTATTTCTCACTATATTATTTTTACACAACGGTGACCGAGTATTCCGGAGACATTCGTGATTCCTATAATAAGTCACGAAAAGTAATGTTTGAGAAGATCGCATCGATAATACTAGCCGCGAAGCCCGCGAATGACATAAGCATGCTCATAAATGAGCAAGTCTGTTCACACATGCTCCAAAGATACCCCTTCTCTATGGTGAATGACAGTGGCATGCTCAAAAATCAACCGCCGGTTGATTTTTGAGCATGCCACTGTCAGAGAAACGATAGAATTTTTAACAAGCTGAGAATCGTCCCTGTGCAGATATTTGAGAAGAGGCGTGAATTTATTTTAGCTGCGAGTGTGAATATGGTATATTTTTTACATTCTTTTTGACAATAGTTGGCCCGAGTGGTCCAATGGGTGTGACACTGGCCTCCCATACCGAGGTTTCCGGGTTCGATTGCCGGTGAGGCACATTACATCTGTGTGATTCACTCAAGCCTGGAGTGTTATTGTGACGTGTTTCGCTGCAGTAACTGCCCCCCACGACCTATGCACCATATTATGTGGCTTAACAAACAAAAAAATACTTGCCACTGTACTGCCGAAAAAATATATAAAAAAATAATAATTCAGGGTCATTAATGTGATTGAATAGATTGGGTGATTTAGATCAATTTCACGCGAAATAACCGGAACTTTATGTCGGAATATGTCAATTATTTTTGTGCTTTTATAGTATTATATACGCTCATTATCATCCGACTTTGACCTTCATTCAACTCGAGAAGAAAGTTAACGAAGAAATGCATAAATCCGATTCGACCAAGACCATCAAGCTCACCAAACTAATTCAGATGTGTGCATGGAATTAGACTTACATAATATATGCACAAGGGCAGAGGTCGGCAAGTGTGGCTCCGGAGCCGCGTGCTGTTTGGCCCGTGAGTGCTGCTCTGGCATGTGCAGGATTATTTAGAAAACATTAATAACCTCGCAGGATTATACCCCTGCCTTGATTATGAGTCGAAAATGTACAAGCTATTATGACGTAATATCAATAGTTAAGGAGATATGCGACATCAAAGTTTGCATTTTTTTTTTCAATATTTCTGACTTATTTTTTGTAAAACGTTGGACTATCATTACAGTAACTTATATCGAATGTGAAAAATTCATTCCCTTCAATACAAGTCAAATAAAAAAATAAAAACCTTCGAATTCCAATTGGAAAATATTCCAATTGGATTTTTTAAAGGTTTTAATCATTTTATTTAACTTGTATTGAAACGAATGAATTTTTCGTAATTGATGTTAGTTACTGTGACGATAGTCCAGCGTTTTACAAAAAAGAAGTCAGAAATATTGAAAAAAAAAATGCAAACTTTGACGTCGTATATCTCCTTAACTATTGATATTGGTCATGATAGCTTGAACATTTTCGACTCATAATCAAGGCAGGAGTATACTTCTGCGAGGTTATTAATGTTTTACAAATAACCCTTTATACCTGGCAAAAAAAAATACTGGCACAAATAACCACGGGCGGGCGGTCGGTAAAGGAAAGGAAATACAATTTTTTCGATGTTAAAAAAATCATTATTTCGAAAACATGTTATCGCTTTTTGCTCAAAATTTTGAAAGGGAAACGTTGCATTATGGAAAATCGAGGCCTGTTTCGGATCAAAAGTCAATAACTCTTTTATTTCTAGACGTATCCATAAAATTTTGCACACATATAAAGTAGTCTGTATAGCTTAAAATGTATATAATTTTATTTAAAATATTTTTTTATTTTGATACAATTTAATATATTAAAAATAATCATGACAAAATCAAAAATTGCGCTCATTTTTATTTATAAAAATGACAATTTTACTTATATCGTGTTCTAAAACTAGTTATAATATTATATGATATACCTAATAAATCCATAATCAATAAAGAAAATACAGAAAAACATGAAATGTAAAGTGCTTACCCACTTAGATGTCCATGTCAAGTCTGTTCACTATGTCACTTTAAAAGTTAATTTATTGTTAAACTTTGTAGGAAAATATATAAAGTATTATACATTAATTTTAGAACAACTAAAATGTTTTTGATTTTATGTTCAAATATACGTTTAAATGAGTAGACAGTAAAATCAGGAAAAAGTTTATGTTTATCGAGACATTTGTCAGTTACCCACATCTTCCCACGCTTTACGTTTTATGTTAATTTATAGTCTAGATATTCATAAGAAACATTTATAAAAATTAGTTTCAAATATTTGCTAATTTCGAAGTTATTGGGAAAAATGTAATAAAAGTCATCTTTTTTATGTTTTCATCATAATTTTAAAAACATTATTATATCAAAATATAAAAGTGTTATTCAAAATTATTTCATTCGAAGCCTTATAGGCTTCATTATATTTGTGCAAAATTTGATTAATATATCTTGAAAAATAAAAGAGTTATTAATTTTTGATCCGAAATAGAACTCGTTTTCTATAGTACTATGGAAAACCGAGGTCTGTTTCAGATCAAAAGTCAATAACTTTTTTATTTCTAAAGGTATATTCATAAAATTTTGCTTCCACTAGTGCGGACCACTGCACTAGGGGAAGTCCAACAATTGTACTACATTCGAGCGACAGCTCAATGTAAATTCTTTTTACGTGCTTTTATTCAACACTCTTTGTCTGTTGTTTACTGTGGTGGAATCTTGTTATTGATTTTTTACCAACTTCCCGACTAGTTAGAGCGCTGAAACTTTTAACATTTATGTAAAGTGGATGACTATACATATTAAATCATTTTCAACCTAATTTTGTCATTATTTCGATTAAAATTAATAATTTTCCATTATTATTTAACATTAAATGCCCACGTAGCTTCGCGATTCATCAATATTAGTATGAAAAGATGTAACGATTTCAAATTTAGTCATTTTATTAGGTAGATTCAACTTTGACATTTGGCGTCGAAACAAAATGTCAAATTCGATAAAGGGTGTAGATGCGCAATATGCGCAGTATTATCTGCAATTAGCCTGTCACAGTCATGTGTTATTCCTTCCCTTCCCGATGAAAGTGTTAAAAGCATGTCTTAAAAAAAATTGATTCATTTGTTTGCGTTATCTACAATTGTTTGTATGTTTTTTTGCTGCCTTCGTGTCAGCCCAACATAATATGTTGGACCACTTCTATGTTGAAGATCCACGTTTCAAGATCAAATTAAGGCATTAGAAATAAATGCGTCTAATCCCTAAACGTTTTTGTATCTGATTTTAAAGCCAAAAAAAATAATATGCTTTTGATAAAATGCTTTCAAAACACGCAAACATGCATTTAAAATCAGTTATTAATCGTGAAATCGACACTTTATACCTTCTGCCAGATATCATCATCATCATCTTCATCCCCTTGTCCTAGTAGGGTCGAGAGCCCAAAGACTCGACAAAGTGCTTCCATATTCCCCTGTCTTCCGCGAGGCTGATTATGTAGTGCGATATCATGGGAGTCTGGTGATTTAAAACCAAATTTATTAATCAATTAGAAATACATGTAGAAAAATCAAATCAGCGAAAAAATATTTGGCTGCTACCGGGATTCGAACCAACCATTAATAAATTTGGTTTTAAATTTCATAGAACTTTGTTCTGAAAAAATTGGAACTTCACAATAATGTGTTCTTGAATATAATATGAGTCTGGTGATGTCCATTCTCTGGACATGACCATACCACTCCTTCCTTCGCTGTCTACTCCATCATACAATGTCCTCAACTTCACATATCTCTCCCATTCTGGTGTTCCTCACTGGATTCTTCAGTCTTGCTTGGTGTCATCCTCAGTACCTTCATCTCGGAAGTCCTGACTCCTGACTATGTCTGCCCTTGCTTCAAAGATGAAGCCTTCCCTTGTATTACGTGTGCATGGTGAATATTGCTTTTATTTCTTCTCGCGTCTATTCTCTGAATTCATTTCCATAACTAATGTTAATTATATGATCTGCAAAAAAATATGAGCAGCCATAAAATACCTGGAAAGAATTGACTCTGTGATACCTGTATAAGTGAAAGTATGCACTTAAAGGCTCACAAAAAACAGGAAATCAAGCTGGTTGCGTTGTTTTGACGTTGGATTAAAGTCCCATGTACCATGCATCTGTCACTAATAATAATGCTTAATATAATTCGAATCGAAAAGCGTAACATTAACTAGGTACTTATGTCAATTCTAACGATCGTCGCTAATTTGAAAATTAGTTGACTTCGACAAAATGTCACCAGTCGTCTGATAAGTGTAATTTCCATAATATCCTAATAGATACTAATAATATATTAAACAATTATAATATACTAGCCGCGCCCACGCGGTTTCGCACGCGTACATTTTTAATTTTATATTGTATGAGGTATAATTTTTTGAATATTTTTATATTAATGACAGTGAAATTTTCTTAGTGCGCATGTAAAATTTAATTAGAATAATCGATGTTTTAATGGTTTTATGGATACTGCAATATAGGAAACAGAACGTTTATACGATATTTTTAACAACTTGTTGAAAAATATTAATGTCTGAATAGCACCACTTCTTTTTCAAACTTTATACAATCAATTTGTAAATAAAATATATGGTCTTTATTTGAAAATATACGAGATTAGTGTACCAAAGATAACTCTATTGCATGAAAACTAAAATAGTGTTTCGGGGTTATAATTTTTTTGATTCATATGTTTTTAAGGAAATGCTTCAAGAGTAAATGGATCTATCATAATAAAATTGATTAAAAGTCTGTTTAGCTATGGGTTTTGCAAAATGATTGAATAAGTTTACGTTAAATTTAACAAATCGAGAACAAATACGAAAATCGAGTACTGGGGTTTCTTAAGGCAGTGTTCGTAAAAAACGCATCGTTCGGCCATTTTTTCGTCGACTTTAGTTGTAAAATAGGTCACCACGAAAATACTTTTTATTGTAACGGGATAATATATAACCTATGTCCACCCTAAAAGTCCATTCTAAATTTTGGTGAAAGAATTCTTGAAGTTGGATGAGTAGTTTCGGAGATTACCTATTATATATTAGTATAGTTTACAGGCATATCAAATAGTTTCGGTTTAAATTTGTTTTCACATTAGTTCCTAGTTTAGTACTTGTTCTAATGTCTATACTTCCAATTTTAATTTTTAGTATACGTTGTATCCTGATGAAGGGACCATTGGTCCCGAATCATACCTATTCATTATTAAATAAATAGTCGCTATATAAAAAGTTTTTTCTTTTATCAATACTAAAAGATAATAGATTGTGTTTAAATATGTGTGCTGTATCTATTGTAGTCTAAGAGAAATATATGCCATCATTTCTACGCATCGATATCTATTTTCAAAATGTCAATGACTCAATTCCAGAAAATGTGAGCGCGATGTTTATTCGCCATTTTGTTTTATGCTCTCATGTTCAAGGTTCTGTTGTCAAGGCTTTTCAATCCCATATATTAAAATCAATCGACATTTTAATGGTCGCCTTTAAGTGAAAATAAAGGTGAAATATTATATCGATATTCACGAACAGGTATAATAATTCATTGACAGAAAACCAGAGACAAAGTTGCGAGGAAATAAAAACAACTGAATAAAAGTACCTACCTACTTATGTAATATTGCGAAAAAAATATGAATTGTATTGAAATATTGTAAAATTGTTTTAAATGACTAATACCACGAATAGCGAATTAAGACCGAATTTGCGTAATTCCGTTACCTGTTAAACAGAAAAAATGTGCAAAATGTATCATGTTTTATCGTGCTGCTCTTGCAATGAATATGTTTTTCAAAAACAAAATTTAAAAAAAAATTCACTTTTTTCATAGAAAAAACTGACACAAAAACGGACAATTACGCTTATTTTGTGTGTAAAGCCAAACTTCAAACCTGTAAAATTTTTTTTTGGAGATGTTTAGTTTACGTATGGATCGTCAATATGATGTATAGGTACCTACCTCTTACCGTTTAAGAATGACAATCGAATTATATACGGGGCACGTAGTTTCGTTGTGTTGGTATTTTTACTCGAAAACACCAACACAACGAAACAATGTGCGTCGTAGCACGGCTTAAACATGCTAATCCGATCGTTTTTCTTAAATTAAATTTAGGTACAATGCAGAGCTTGTTTTCATTTTTACTTACGTTGCAATAGGTATGTATGCGTAGAGTATGTATGTGTGCGTATATGTGTGTACAAGCATGCCCTCTTTTTTACTCCTTTCTTTTAACTCGCGGCGTCTGCTTGCTTGTTTGCTTGACGAAAAAACTTTGGATCGATTTTTAACCCTTTTCCCGTGATCCAATCGAGCTGAAACTTTGCAAGTAGACTCGTAGCAACGATCAAGAAGATCTGTCAAATTTTCGTTAAAAAAATAATAATTATAGTATAATTTTGGATTTTTAGAAATTTTAATGGTTTTTTCAAATTGGAACCATTACAAAAGTTTGATTACTACCAACGGCGGCCTGATAACGTCACGGAATATTTAAAATTTGAATTACTCCGTCGGTAGGTATAATAGGTGCTTCACTACGAATTTCGAAAATTTATGACAATTGGTTCACAGATGACAGCACACTTCGGTTTTTTTGGGAAGAAATCAAATAATAAAGAAATATTTTTAGAGATTTTCGACATAGATATTTGTCTAGACATGTTTCATTTCATTCAATCAATTATTTAATTACATGATGGTAAATTTAATTTACAAAGAAAGGAAGTAAAATAAAATCTTGGTTTTTATGAGCTTTTTTCCTTTTCCCTTCCCATACTTTAATGTTTTATGCAGTTATAACCATATTATGGGTATACCAATCTCAAGATCCCAATATTGCTATTTTCGGAATACGGTCGATTGTATTTAGGTCAGTTGCTTTCGCATCATTACAGTCGAACTCCTGACCCTACGGTTGGGAAGTGAATCATTTGCGAGCTGGTCCTGGTGGAGGTGTCCCGGCAGACATGTTGGGAAGTGGTAGTTTAGGCGGATGCGGCGCGCTGATAGGCTCCCCGCGGACATTTCCACCGCCGCGCCGCGGGAATGAAAGTGAACATTTCACGGTCAGACGCGAACAAACCGGTGTCCGCGTGGCGCCCTCTGATTGTATCCGCGGGATTTCCTTTGTAACAGATTTGATGCAAATCAAATGACATTGTT
This sequence comes from Agrypnia vestita, assembly GCA_016648135.1. Classification (NCBI taxonomy): domain Eukaryota; kingdom Metazoa; phylum Arthropoda; class Insecta; order Trichoptera; family Phryganeidae; genus Agrypnia; species Agrypnia vestita. The sequence continues at coordinate 64,217 of JADDOH010010635.1, forward strand.
TAAATTTTCACTAAACAAAACCTTGTAGGTACTGCACGTGCGTCTAGTTATTTTATCACTTTAACACAGTGTTCCTTAACCGTATTGAAAGAATCGCCCATTTTATAGACGTACCACTATAACTTGGCGTGCGAAGGAGGGCGTCCCTATCGCGTAACAGAAGTTGTCAGAGTGTAAATTTATTACACAATACATAAGGTACAGAATGTCCAGTGACCGGTGTCGTATTAAATACAGAAATTTGGTCGGGCAGCACTAAAGAAACCATGCAGTAATGGCGGCCGTTCTATCTGTCAAACTGTCAGACGGTAATATCGGTCCATTATTCGCTTTTTCAGCTTTGCAAAACTTTAATACTTCATTGGAAATTGTTCTTGCACCATCCCGGACTGTTTAGGATGTTTTGGACATAATAATTCAGTGTATATTGGTAATCAAGATGTCACAGCTCCCGAGCAAATACAAAATTGTACTGAATGACAGGGCGAGGGGTTACCGCCGGGTGCGGGCGGGGCGGGTTTTAGTTCCGAATTCGCCGCACGCCAATTTACGTTGGGCAGGCAATACCGCACTGACATAATTTAGCGCACCTCCCACCCCCAAAAAACGATACTTAAAAATTTTACACTTTTCTCTATGTATATTATGTTTTGTGCAATGAATCTCCTACTACAAATAAAAAAACACGAAAAATACAAATAAAGTACGTGATTATTTTTGTTTAAAATGAAATTTTTGTAAAAAAAATATATAAAAAGGTAGTGAGATTCTTGATCCTCGTGTGATTGCGCCATTTTCGTAATATTTGGTTCAGGTTTAGTTAGTGCAGTATAGGCACCAATTGAGCAAACCTTATTTTTCTATATTGACACAATGCTAAACATTTATAAAGGCCCCTCCAGACGCCCACAAAGGGGCGCTGGCGCCCCGGTTAAGAGTCACTGCTTTGTGGGAGCAATTCCTCTTATCAGGTGTAATTTAGAAATTAATTAATACAGTTCACGTTTACAATATAGGCATAATATTCTTACGCAATTTTGCTGATTCACCCCATGTTCGGTCTATTAAAACTAACCTAAAATCTGTTTCTTTCCGTGTGTGCGGGTCGAAAAGATGTGTGCGAAATATTTAATAAACTAGCTGCAACCCATTAATAATGACGGAACATTGGTTCGCGTCTTTACTAAATCCTAGTATATATTTACAGTATATTTTTGGCGCTCCACGGAGTGGCGGCCGTAGCAACATGCGTTAAACGACCGATTCGGGTTTGGTGGCCCGGGGTTGAAGCCCCATCTCCGGCCGTTTTTTTAGCCGTAAATTACGGACTTTACACGAAATTACGAGCAGACAGACGGACAGATAACGAAATTATTATGTTTGATGATGTGCGGCCGCACACCTTAGAGTGTCTAGACCGTATGAGGGAAGGGATTATTGTGACGTAGTTATGCAGAAAGCGACCAACCCACAAAATGCTAAAAATGAGTTGTACGATTTTGGACAGCTCATTGCGATATCTTTATGTGCTGAATTCATCCAAGTTCAAAGTGCTATAGTTTTTTTGAGTAAATTCAGTATTTTTCTAAATTATTTGCTAAATTAACTCATAAAATGCCTAAGTGATTTGACTTTTTTTTTGCGGCTTCAAATGTATAAATCATTGGCAAACAAAAATATTAATAGAAAACATCCATGTGGTGTGGGTGCATTATACACTTTTTTAATTCTACTTTTATTAAACGATGTTAATTTTGCAGAAAACATCCAAGTGGGTTGAACGTTTTCTATGCCTCAGTTGGTAGGTAATGTTTGTAGAAAGAATCCAACCTGGAATACGCGTCATATCTTCGTAAATAAAGGTTTTTTTTCTTATAATTACATCAAAACACCATTAAAAATATCTTTACAATGAACCTTTTTCCCAGAAAATATGCAATAATGAATTAAATATCGATGCTTTTGTAGATGCAAATTTTTAGAAGCCATTTTCTCAATTCCATATTTTTGACCTACGCAAATCAATTGCTCGTTTAACTCTTCTCCAAAGCCCCCAGATCTAATTTTAACTACTTAAATCTGAATGCTAATCGCTAGTTATACCTACTTAGGTATATAATATTATCAAAAAATCATTGATATCATCAAACACCAATGACGGTCACGTAGAATAGCAATTTATTTCCTCACCAGCAGCAAGCTATAATCATTTTTGTCTTCCACCATATGACAGCATGACGTGTAATACAAACAGTAATATGATAGCGCTATTGTTATGTAGACCGGATTCATTTCATGGAAATGATTTTAAAAACGCTCCCATTTAATGGTTAAAAGACTAGTTTTTTATTGGAGATTGTGCAATGCGACCTTGGTGTTTGGTATTCACGTCACAAATAGTTGTGCTTATTAATGGCTAAAAAAGCCGTCGCGAAGCATTGTAGAGGAAATAGACCATAATTATAATAAAATTGACGAGCCTTTTCCGCCATTGCCGGCCTCGACGATTACGCCGGCTCATTTTTTTGTCTATGGCTTTTTATTCGTATTTGGATTCTTGTCATTCTGTGATTTATCAATTATCGCGCTTTTGATTCCTGATCGATTTCTATTCCGCGATGAGACATCAACATTACAATGACCCTATTAGATACTTCTCAGAGATAAAGTTGAAATAAATTTCTTTGGACACATTCCTACGCGTTGAGATTTCCCAGCTGCCGACAGATTATAATTCTGCGTCTTTTAATTTCAGATTTCAATTTATTTTTATATATAAATAAAATACTTGTCTAAGACCACTTTTGAGTTTAAGTTATACATAAACGTCTAGTTTCGAGAAATAGTCGTGTATAACTTAAACTCAAAAGTGATCTTACACAAGTATTTTATTTATATATAAATTATCATCTCATTCCACAAAGTTAATGCCAAATCAATAAATGATTATTTTTTATTTATTTTTCTATATAAAATTTACATAAGAAAAGTACATTCAAGTGATTACATATACCTAATATGTAAAACGTTTTAATTAACATATACCTATATGAATATCAAAGGTGTAGGAAAATCCTGCTTCGGAAAAATCTCGGAGATATGGAACAGATCAATATCCAAAACGATATTGTTTAGCATGGCTGTAGCTCTTCCAACAGGCATAACCATCGGCAGGCTGCTCCTGTATATTGGAATGTGAAATAATCTATGCTGACGCTTTCATACAAACCAATGCTCCGCATAATTTCAGGATTATCGATCATACCGCGCAACGATCGATAATAATACGTAATCAAATACACATTCCTTCTATTTTAGCCAAACATATCCTGGAGAAACTCGGTTGGGTAAAGCCAAGGATAATCTCTCACGTAGAGACGTCTCGCCGCCCTAGCGGTGATTATTATTAGCAGCCTGCGACTAAAATTTTGCGCTTCCTTTACCTATTATTTTTCTGACAGATGACAAGCATTCAAATACTGGCAAGAAGATTTGAAAATATAGTTCACGAAACTGGAGATATTGAGCTTATTTCATTTACCTTATGAAAAATCTCTATTGCATAAGAAAGTCAATAAACAAATGATAAATAATGTAAAATAATTTACATATAAGACAACGATTTCATTAGATTTGAAAGTAACGCACTTTTGGTGGGTTTTTTTCTGGCAGTAGCGACTGCCCAAAATACTTCTTTATTTCTACACCTACATTCCCATATAAAAAAATAGCTTCGTCCCTATGAGACTTCTATAATATACCTTGATTAATCATGCCTCCCCCCCGGGATGAAATCCAGTATTGTGTTCTTGAAAAATTTAGACATTCTCAAAATATTCTGGATATAAATTGGTAGATTTAATTTAAAATTCACAAATCTTAAGTAAAGGCATGACAGATTTTGGAATAACCTTCTATAATGTAGGTTCACGTCTACTGTTACCGAAAATAACATTATTTCAGTAATAAACTAAGTTTTTACGTAAATAATTGCATTTTTATCTACCTATTTTTCATTTCGCGCGAAAACGCCCGCAGGTGTCATGGCGTATACGTGACGTCAAGCCTAAGTAAATATTGCATTGTGTTTATGACAACAGTTCAAGAGACACGGTGACGGTTACTTGGGCGTGAATCGCTCTGACCGATGTTTCGGTTAAAATGGCGGATTGCACAATTTTATACTTTTATTTTATTCAAAATCTTATTAATCTCAGTGTGTATATTAAAACTGGAGCATTTTTTAGAATCCTTTCAAAGTATTTTCTAAATCCAAGATAATGGTCCCATTGCATATGCAACGAAAATGATTATTTCACTATATTATTGAATGTGCTAATAATAAAATGAAAGATAATTTGCATTTAAAAAGTAAGTATTAAAAAAGATATTACACTTTAAAGTTTCGAAAAATGCACTGCATATTTTGACATTTCATAGGCAATATATGAGGTTAGGTTAGGTTATTAGGTTTGGTTTGGTTAGTTATTAGGTTTGGTTAGATTAAGTTATTAGGTTTGGTTTGTTTAATTTAGATAACGATTATTTTAGTTAGATTCAATTAACGGGACATTAAATTATATAGTGAAATACTTATTTTCATTGTATGAACAACGGGACCATATTCTTGGATTATTCCAATCACTTATTCTTTGATACTGTCATCGTGCCTATTCTCAAACTGTTGGACAGAAATGTAAAGTGGTGTTTGAATGCTTATTTCTGTTTATGTTGCAGTTCCGAAGACAATAGAAGGAGAGCTGAAGATAGACAATGGCGAGTGGGACGACAGGCTCCACGACAAGTCTTCCCCGGAATTCAAGGCGCTGGCCGCGTCCTTGGAGAAGAGCCTCAGGGAAGGGCTCTTCGATTTCGAAACCCTCAACTATGGCGCCAACGACATCTCACTGAAGATCATCGGCTTCGAGTAAGTTTCCACCTGTTTTATCGATAGCCTTCTTAAATTATATTAAAAAATGATAACTTTATAATTTATAGAAATAAACTTTGTCTACACCACTTTTTTATTTAAAAAAATTCAACACGTTTCATAGCCAATGGCTCCTTCACCAGGATAACAAATGTATAATAGAAAAAATTAAATTTAAAAATCGAAGTATAGATAATCTAAATATTAAAAAGTTATATATGGAAAATTAATAATAATAAAGTACCTACTTAACATGAAAATTGGGCCATGGATCATTCTTTTGATATTAGTAAGGGTTTACAAATTTTACATACAAATTATACAGAACCACAGTTTGATAAATTAGAAATTTTGGAAATAAGAAAAAGTGTTAATAGTAAATTGAATATTATAAATAACCAGGTCCTTTTTACAAATTCTTATCTTTTAAATTTATTTTCATGTTAAGTAGGTACCTAGGTACTTTATTATTATTCATTTTCCATATATAATTTTTTTAATACTTTGATTATCTATACTTTGATTTTTAAATTTAATTTTGTTATTACACATTTTTATTCTGATGAAGAAGCCATTGGCTTTGAAACATGTTGAATTTTTTTTCAGTAAAAAAGTGGTGTAAACAAAGTTTATTTCTACAAATTATAATTATAATGTCACCACAAAATTATTTTGCTGTGTTTGAAGAAGAAATGATAACTTTGTTTACTTTTACTATCACTTTTAATTTATAACGATTAGAACGTTTTCGATCTTCAGTAATGTTACTGATACTAAGCGTAAGACTAAAGGACGGCGTGAGGATTGGAGTGGACATTAGGGTCGGGTGGGTATGTGGACGTGGTCATTAGGCGCAGAAGCGCCAATTATAATTTTTTAATAATAAATCTAAATTAAACCGGTTAGACAGTGCCGGAGTCGATAAAATAAATTGAAAAGACTGGAAAAAAAATAGGGACGAGGATTGACAAGGAAGACGAGGAAGAACACTTGGGGACTAAAAATGTTTACGATCAATCTAGACATGGCAGACCACGCGAGAACTGAAGGTCATCGTTTCGAGTTAGATTTAATGAGTACTTGTAAAAATGGAAAGAAACTAGATATTTTAGAAAACTTTAATAAAAACAAAAATGTAATTACGTAATATTCAAACACCTTCTATTACGTCCCCTCTTCTGCGCCTAATGACCACGCCCACACACCCACCCGACTTTAATCTCCAGCCCACTCCTCACGCGTAATTGACACCGAAATGGGGAATATATCAAATAATGGGTTATTCATAAAATTCAACTATAGTTGAATTTTATGAATAACTCGAGACGAAGATACAGTGGTATCGAACCCGTAGACGTAAAGTTAATCCAACTGGTTTATACGAAGTTATAAATTAATAAAAATCAATAATTATTTGCACTCACAAAAATAACGCTATAAACATCAAAAATTCTTCGAAATCCAATTGGAAAACATTCCAATTGAAAATTTTTCAAGGTTTTTATCATTTTAATTAACTTTTATTAAAGGGAATGAATTTTTCATATTCGATATAAGTTACTGTAATGATAGTCCAACGTTTTACAAAAAATAAGTCAGAAATACTGAAAAAAAAAATGCAAACTGTGATGTCGCATATCTCCATAACTATTGATATTATTAGGTCATGATAGCTTGAACATTTTCGACTCATAATCAAGGCAGAAATATAGTCCTGCGAAGTTATTGATGGTTTTCAAATAACCCTGTATAATATATATGTATATGTATGAAACATATACATATATATTATTTAAATAATCAATTGTTCACGATGATGTAATATAAAGTGGTGAATGTTACTCAAAATCCTTGATCTTTCTTCGTTAAGTGGTCGTGATTCTAATGATGACCTATCGCAAGATTTTGTCTCACTAACTAACAATCATCACGCCGTTTCTCCGCAACCGTAGGCAGAGAGGATAGGAGGAGGTGGACCGGGAGAAGAAGACTAGACTCTGGTGCATTCGGGACAACTTGGAATAAAATTCAATACCCTTCTGTGTTGACTCTTCAGGACTGTTATGCCATTTGTGTCTAAACTATTGCCTCCTCGAGGGATTGAGACGGATGGAGGATTCGCTCCGGGCAGCGCAGGACAGAGGTTTCCGCACGAGTGATCGCCAACGTCAGGAGGACTTGACAAGACACGGAAAAAGAAGAAAAGGTGTCTTGACGTTTCGGATCACCAGGTCTCAACCAACACGGTGATGCTGCGGAAGAAGTAGACTGTCGCCTACAAATGTTTTGATTTAGACAGATTACGTAAACTCTAAGATCGCCATGGGGGATTGGATAAATGTACACAAATGCGCACAAATGTCATCTTTATCTACAACTATTTATTCGGAAAAATTAGACGCATAGAAAGCATTCAATTACAGACATGTATTCTGTTTTATCTACTGCAGAAGAGATTCAAATATACCAAGCTGACAAACTGGAATATCAAAGACAATGTATCATTTGAATTTTTTGAGACGGGTATATGTCGCAGGCAAATTCTATTATTCGCTCGTAGACAAACAGCGTGGTCAGTTTACAAAGATAAATACGTTTAAAAAATGTCTTATGCCGAATGTAAGGTGTCGCCATTTTCTAATATGCTTTAAGACATTAGTACCTACACGACATTTACAAATTGTCGCGACATTGAATTAGTAAGTACTACATTTACTAACCTAACCTGATCCAATTGAGTCATCAACAATTTGCCTTCGGCAATTTTTATAACTGAAGGCGTCCCTATAAACAGGGTCTATATAGTACCTACATCAGGTCAAAAGTGATTTTATTATTTTAAAATGATCTATATAACAGCATGCACCATTTGCGGTATTTATTTTCCATGATTTCAACTCAATCTTTCCGAAATTCGACCTCAAAAGTTACAAAGCTAACGTGGAAAAGAGTTTTTATTCCTCTATACTCATATCTGGTAGTAACAAATATGACGATGTAGATGAAATACGACAGTTCCAAGATGTCACTGGGATTGCTTAATAACATAAAAAATAAAGAAAATGTAAATAAAAGACAAGTGAATTTTATAAAATCTAAAAATCGGAGATTCTGGTTATTTATTTCACAAAGTGTTTTTCCTCTCTCCTGTAAAATTTTGTTTTTTCATATAGACCCTTCTTATAGGGACGCCTTCAACCGATTACGGCCGAATAATAGAATTTATCTGCGACATATATATGTATATATATATATATATATTTTTATTTTTATTTTTTTATTTATTAGAGACACTAACAGGATAATGGGTACATGACACTCAGATAATAAACATTGTAGTGAAGACTATGCCCATTATCCCAATTACAAGTGTCTTCGGCATGCTCTAGTAACATGTATTTTTGTAATTAATTATATTTCACATGTACATTTATGTATATTATATATTTGTGTTTGAGTGTAGTGCGATTAGTATTTAATGATCTATAGGTTCATGTCGTCGTTTAGAAAATGGATGTTGTGTATGAGTGAGTTTTTGAACGAAGATAACGTGTCTGCAAGAATATCAGCATCAATGTTAGGGTCGGCACAATACAAATTATATGTGCGACACAACCTTGTAATGGGAGAAAAGTAACCGACATTATTAGTGTGCTGACTTATTCTGAAGAACTCAGGGTTTCTTATACGGGGTTTAACATGCAAATTTATATCAGATAGACAGAGAGAATCAATAGCTCCGCTGAGAATCTTGTGTAGCACAATGAAATCGGATATTTTTCGTCGGGACTCAAGTTTGTGCATCTTGAAAAAGGCAAGTCGATCTTCGTAGCTGTGAAGGTTATTGTGAAGGTTAGTATTAATTTCTTTGGGGGTAACGCACGTCAAAATCTGGTCCTCAGAAGGACCATTCGTCAACCGACGTTTCGCCTGAATCACAACAGGCATCTTCAGGTTGTCTTGTTAATAAATTTCCGTCACGAGGGGCAGTGCGAGCACGTACGTTCCTATCAGAAGCTTATTACCAAGTGAGGTCTGGTAAGTCAAAGTCTAAATTTGGGTACTGTGGTCATTATTGGCCTTAATGATTTTTGGGAATTTTGTATTAAATATTGGGTGTTCCCGGCCGTTGCTGGCCTTAATGGCGTTTGTTTGGCTCCTTGTAATTCGCTTTGTACTCGATGTTGTTACAATTGAAACCGTGAAAACCTTCATTATAACATATATATACCTACACCTTTATTATGAAAACCGAGAGTTCATCTCATGGCAGCTTAATTTATTTTCTTCTTCTTTTCATCAGCCTTCGTCTCTCCACTGCTGGATATAAGCCTCTTCCTTCCCTTTCCATCCTTCCTTGTTATTTGCTAATTGTTCTGTTAAATTAAATGAACCGCTTAATTTATGTCTCATCAAAATCCGTCCACGAACTATTAAAAAAGAATGAGGAAGAATGATATTAATAACCAAACTAAAATATTAGATATGCTTAACAAACAATTCTCAATGCACCAAGTTTCGAGTGCTGTCCACAAAGAATGTCTGCAGCCAATCACTTTAATATTTGCATAATTTGAATGATTGCACCGAGCTGCTTGATCCGCGTGATGAAAAGTGTTTCGGCATTACCTGGTTAGATTATAAATTGCGCAACAGCCTTCAGACTTGATGTAAAAAATAATGCATTCTTGATGCTGCTAGAGACAATATAGAGTGTTTCATTTTGTACTTAGGCGCCATGCTCAATTATCTAACCTAAAATTGTTTTATTTGACATTTAATATTTACTATCTAGAGATCAGGGGTATTCATCAGGCAGCGTTTCAGTCAATCAATCGTTCAAATCTGTCTACAAATTTGATTCGCAAACTTCTTGTTATTTTGGTAGATATCATTTTGCTGAGATACACCGCAATTCGCAACCTAATCAATAAATTGTTCGTAGGTTACTCTAGTGCATGGTCGTAGTGTTCGTTCAAACGAAAATATTTGCTAAATAATTTAAAATGTCGTCAAAAACTCAACAACCTTCGTCACAGTTCAGCGACAAATTCCACTTTCACCTCAGCGGACGTATCAATAAAAAAAATTGTCGTGTTTGGGGAAGTGAGAACCCTCATAAAAAAGACCATTACATCAACGTCGAGTTTCAGTATGGGGGCTGGATGTATCATTGGACCGTTCTTTTTTGAAAATAATAAATTTCAAATGTATCATTCTGTAGGTAGATAGTTACATCGATTTCAGTATAATATGTGGTGGCCCATCCTGTACGCCGGTTTTAAATTTCCCTCCATATTTTTTAAATTTAATTTGGCAACTTTAATGTTTTACATTTCTCATCTGCTGTTATTGAAGTTATTAAAAATGGGTTTATTAAAAACTAACTTTTTGAACAATCTCCGCAAAACTTACGCCAAATTTGTAATGTGTTTTAACAATAACAATACATTGTTTTTTTTTGTATAGCAATCCATTTTTAATAACCTCAATAATAGCACATGAAAAATTTCAAACATTAGACTTGCCAACTGAATTTTAAAAAAAAGGAGTGAAATTTAAATCCGACGTACCCGATGGGCCACCCTATACAGTACGATAATGCCTTACTGACTACGTTTTATTTTTCCTTGCTTGTAAAATAAACATCAAATCTTCGCATGTAGGTAGGTACTTACTATAAAATCAAATCAAACGATATTATCTGAACATCGACATCCGACAATGATCTAAAGGGGAAACAACATTTTCTTCTTCATAGGCGTTGTTTTATAAGTTGTCGCAGTTCAATATTTTGTATATTTTTGAAAACGTTGATTTTAAAACCGCATTAAACAAAAGCAGAAAATCTAGCTGTCATATTAACACTCCTGTTCTGGAACGGGGTTACAACTTTATCTCAAAAATATTATCTAAACTATTTAATAATTATTAATGAGATTGAGCTGGTATTCTTGGTTATTCTCATAAATATCCCAAAAAATACAACACCCAAAGAAAAGAAAATGTGCAAAAAATTTTTTTTTATAGACAATCGTCAATAGTCTATACGACACGCTTACTTCGTACTGCTTGCGCGGCTTCTGTCAGTCAGACGCTTTTGAGTCATGAGACGTCAAAATACTACTGTTTCTTATAAATTCTTGTTCGCATTGAGTAAGAAATGTAATTAAAAATATTATAGAACATTTTCAAAACGCAAATTTGACTGGGGTTACTTTGTTACCCCACTCCAGCCCCCGATTAGACTAAAGGTTAATTTTGAATGTCGATCATCGTCGTCGGAGTCATTCTAAGCATGTAGGTAGGTGTTTGCATAATTTTAACTAATCTCGAAACATATTTATAGAAAAGAAAAATTAATAATTTATGTAGAGAAATATAATTGATTTCAATAAAACCGAAACAAAACAATATTGGTTCATGTAAACAATTAATTGACTGAAGAAGTTATGTAAATATTGTGGGTATCAGATTAAAAAAGAACCTGTAAGTAGGAACTTCAATCAATTATTTAATTTTTGGTGGATTCATTCGAATGATTACACACAATCTAAAAAAATATAAATAAACGAGACGTAGGTATACGTCGATGGTGTGGTCAGAGGGAGAAAGAGGTACATGACGGTTATCCGTCAAACGTCAAGTATAAATAGAGTCCAACAATATTTCTCTTTTCTATGGTCGAACGCGACAATGACAAATTTGCCATAATTTTACATCAGGACGCCGTGGGAGAAGAGATTAATAAATGCATATTAAATAATCTTTTTTCTATAAGCTTTAAATACAGCATTAGTACTTATTTCATGCAATTTTAGTCGAAACATGAGAATTGTGAGGTTACGTTTGCGGCGTAGGGCAGCTGTCAAACCAGACCGGAGAAAAGTTTTTTTTTACTTTGAGAGAGACACGTGAAAATACACAAATCTTCTTATTTAAGAACAACAAACACCGAATATCGACGTATATCTACGTCTCGTTTATTTAAGTGTCGGGATAAAGATCTGACTTCCCAATATTGCTATTTTCAGAATAGCACAAAATATCGGACATCGGGCAGGTAAAACTCTAAAAATTAAAAATGAATTTTTCTGACAGATTATCTCAAATGAGAGAAAATCAACCACTTGACTTTCGTCTTTTTCTATCGAATCTTTATTTAGTCAATTTCAATAAAAACATCGGCCAGGTAAAACTATAAAAATTAAAAATGAATTTTTCTGACAGATTATCTCAAATGAGAGAAAATCAACCAATTTGACTTTCGTCTTTTTCTATCGAATTTTTATTTAGTCAATTTCAATAAAAACATCGGGCAGGTAAAACTCTAAAAATTAAAAATGAATTTTTCTGACAGATTATCTCAAATTAGAGAAAATCAACCATTTGACTTTCGTCTTTTTCTATCGAATCTTTATTTAGTCAATTTCAATAAAAACATCGGGCAGGTAAAACTATAAAAATTAAAAATGAATTTTTCTGACAGATTATCTCAAATGAGAGAAAATCAACCATTTGACTTTCGTCTTTTTCTATCGAATCTTTATTTAGTCAATTTCAATAAAAACATCGGGCAGGTAAAACTATAAAAATTAAAAATGAATTTTTCTGACAGATTATCTCAAATTAGAGAAAATCAACCATTTGACTTTCGTCTTTTTCTATCGAATCTTTATTTAGTCAATTTCAATAAAAATAACGTCCTTCGACATTTCGATGATATAGAAACTAAATTTACTGTACCTACCTAAGTCCCGCCTTGTGAGAGTGTGAAAGGCGCATTGAAATTTAAACTGGAAACCGAAAGTCCCCTAAATCCTAAATGGTAATGGAAAATGGGAAAAAGGTTATTCCACATTTCCTAGGAAGAGCGTACCTGCGTCACTTGTACGCAATGAAAAATAATATGAAACAGAGCATCAAAAATGTTGTAATTCACGTGTGTAAACCCTTGTCGATCGTAAAAAATGTCGTATTCAACATTAATTTGCGGCTGTGACGCCATTTTAATTCCTCGCGGGTAGAAATCGGTGAAATTCGTTGCCGCGGTGTGATAATTGCCGGCACCCGGCGTGTTTACTATTTAGAAATACGCCTGTCGAATGTTTGACGACATTATTCGGTCACGATGAAGCGCTCCGAGCGAAGAGCGTTCAAATTTAAAATGGAACGCGGAATTCTTGTCGCAAGAATGTCAGACAAATGAATGACAGGTACCTACCTACATTACATATTGAAATTCAGACTAATTACAAAGTATGGTGAGAATATATACCTATTATTACGAAAACAGAAACAAACCACAGTCGTGATGAGATATTATTACATTGAAATGCCATACAAAATTATTTGTTATTCTCTTTGTATGTTTGCAAAGATCAACAAATACCTAGGTACTAATGATAATTCAACATTCCAAAGATATCTATGGAATTTGAAATACAGTAAATCTCGTTAATTCGAACCCTGGTGGTTCTAAATTCGCCGTTCGAAATTTTTGAACACACAAGTGTTAATTTCATAGTTTATTTACCCCGATAACTCGAAAACTCCGGCAATTCGTCATCATTTTTTGATCCTTGCGCCATAAATCACTATATTTTAAGTTACATAATTCGAATTTTTCATCAAATTATAAAAACTAAAAATGCGCGCACCTTTTTAATCGTGCCCACCCGTGTGGGGTGTCCTTTATGTATTACGCAGTACCTTGTAGAATCCACTTTATCTGAATATAATCTGCCGTATTCTGAAATAAGATGGAAATAAGCAATATTACTATTTCTGCATCTTGACAGTTATTGTATAACATTGTAATGCCGCCAATTTTGACGTTTTAAGTTTGACAGGTTTGAAATTAATGAATTCAATCAATCAGAAAGCTCTAAAACGTAAACAAACGTTAAGTTATTCACAAATATGAATGATGAGATTTCTAATTGATTGTTCGAAAATTTTTTTTTTCTGAATGCGGGTTTGAACTTTGTGGTGACATTATTATTAAAATAAAACGCAAATAACTTTAATTTCACCACTTTATTAGATATAAAATCTACATGTTTCGAGAAAAATGTTCTCTTCTTCAGGATTGCTTGTGTACTAAAATTGAAATGTAGATAAAACCATGCAAGTGTGTTACGGGGAAGGGTAGGTGAGGGGAGGGGTGGGGTCTGGGGTGTTAGTTAGGGAATGTCATTGGAAGGGGATGGATTCTTGAGTGGAAATATATTCAATAGCGGGTTGTGCACAAATTTTGCCTGGCTGTTTATTAGATTTGAATTAATATTGATATTTACATGGCAAAGCAAAATTCCCCATAATAAATAAAGGAAACTCGATTAATTAGTTCCAAGATTCAAAAGTATTCATATCGAAATAATAAGTACAAAATATACCTATACACCTAACAGACTTTGTCCTGCCTGATGATGACTTTTCGTTTGGATGGCATAAATCCTAGAACCCAACTGCAGCACCTCCTACGGGGTCCAGTTGTAAATCCAAACCATCCAGGGACCCACTCAAACGCATACAAAAAAAATCATTAAAATCGGCCCAGCCATTTAGGAGTTCAGTGACATACAAACGTACCTACAGAAGAATTTTGTATACCTATATAAAGATATGTAGTCGAATTTATTAAGTGTCAATATCGGAATCACTGATATTCATCAGCGATGGCTCAATAAAATCTAGAACTACGCATTGAGACTTGCTTTTGCCTCTTTTTGAGTATTTGAAGACAATGTGACATCGCATGCTGTTGATGCTCGTGATGCAGAGCCATTATTTCTTTGGTGATCAGCTCCCGGGCCGTTCTTCCACCAGCTCTTGAATTTCGTCCTCCACTCAATGAACGTTGATCCAACGGGTGACGCAAGCCTCGCTGTTAGACCTCCTCGTAACTGCGAACCAACCAGCTCAAGAAATGACATGAATCAAAATAGTTGAAATCGGATCATCCGCACTGTCATCTGCAATATCCATGATTATTGAGAGTAATACGAAGAGGAAGATGAAGACGATGAAATGCAGATGTATTTTTAATGTGTCTAGACCTGCTAAATAAGATTGAAATTTTCTTTATTTGCCTTCCTTATTTTTTCTTTCTTATTTAAACAATTTTTTTCATTTTTTATTCAAATTATTGTTTAATCCGAGCCCATCTATGAATTTATATTGCAAGTATTTATTTCTGTGAGTGTTTACGCTATCATCCGTAGAGACGAAACTCATTCGAAAATTTTAATTTTGCACAATACTGCCTTTATTTGGAATAATGTTGAATGTCAAAAATTTGATGTATTTTTCACATCGTGTTACAGAGTCATGGAATATTATTTTTTGACAGACAAATTTCTTCTTTTGCAAAATAATATTCATCTTTATTCTGTTTCAGGCAAGGATCTATCATCGTCAAGTACCGAATCGGATGGACGGAAAAACCCGGCATTGTCAACCCACCTGACCCCATCACAGAAGCCAACCTGAAAACTAAACTTTCACGCTACCTGCAGATGAATTCGGGATACATTTCTGACCATCGGATATCGATGGACTCGGTGACCAGCACTAGAGTCTTGGACATGTGTCAAGTAAACAAGAATGGTTGCCAATATGGTTGTATATTTGACAAAACTGTCATGGACTTTGTCTGCACGTGTCCTGATTACCTCAAGCTGGAGTCTGAGGGTAAGATCTGCATCACGGAGGGAGAATCTGAACACGAACATCACCATGAACCTATTGAACCGAACCCTGAGCCTAGTAGTCCAACAACACCCAAAGCGGAACCCGCGGCAGAACCTTCTACTGAGCCACCTATGGAAAGTGGTGCTGACTGGAGGGCGGCAACAAGGGCACCAGAAGCATCTTCTGAGCCGACTGTCGAAACAAACCCTGTGTCACCAGTAGCAGAACCCACTTCTGAACCTGCAGCCGAACCCGCTTCCGAGCCAGCAGCTGAACCGACGTCCGAACCAGCAGCAGAACCTGCAGCTGAACCCACATCTGAGCCAGTTGCTGAACCCAAATCTGAACCAGCAGCTGAACCAGCGGCTGAATCAACAGCTGAACCCACATCTGAACCAGCAGCCGAACCTGCAGCTGAACCAACTTCGGAATCAACGACTGAACCAGCAGCTGAGCCAGTTGCTGAACCCAAATCTGAACCAGCAGCTGAACCCACATCCGAACCGGCAGCTGAACCCACATCCGAACCGGCAGCTGAACCCTCCTCGCAATCAGCAGCTGAATCGGCAGCTGAACCAACATCTGAGCCAGCATCAGAACCCACTACAGAACCAACAATAAAACCGGAATCAAAAGACAGTTCAACATTAGATTTATCCGTTGCACCATTACCTGAACCAACATCCGAACCAGCTGCAGAACCAACTTCTGAACCTGCGGCTGAACCGGCAGCTGAACCTACTTCTGAGCCAGCGGTTGAACCGGCAGCTGAACCCACCTCTGAGCCAGCTGCTAAACCGGCAGTTGAACCTACTTCTGAGCCAGCGGCTGAACCGGCAGCTGAACCCACCTCTGAGCCATCTGCTGAACCTACTTCTGAACCAACGGCTGAGCCGGCGGTTGAACCTAAATCTGAACCAGCAGCTGAACCTAAATCTGAACCAGCAGCTGAACCAGTGGCTGAACCCACATCTCAACCAGCAGCTGAACCAACAACAACGCCATCTGCAGAACCATCTTCCGAGCCAATTTCTGGCCCTGTAACAATAAAATCTACAACAGAATCTACGTCAGATCGCTCACCTAAGTCATCAATTTTACCCGATGAAGAAAATGTGCAAATAGTCACCACAATCAGAACGTCAGAAACATCCGCCGAAAATTTGATTGATGAAATGAATAGTATGGAAAAAACAACGAATGTGCCAATAGTTAAGCTGACAATACCACCATCATCGTCTTTCAAAATTACAACCGAAGAACCAGCTACAGAACCTACAGCTGAACCAGTAGCTGAACCAGCAGCTGAGCCAGCAACTGAGCCAGCAGCTGAACCAGCAGCCGAGCCAAATATTGAACCAGCTGCTGAGCCAGCAATTGAACCGGCTGCTGAGCCAGTAGCTGAACCAGCTGCTGAGCCAGCAGCCGAGCCAACAGTTGAACCAGCTGCCGAACCAACAACTGAACCGGCAGCTGAACCAGCACTTAAGGAAAAAAGTGCCGTGATACTAGTTGGTGAATCAACAACTGAACCTGCAACGGAACCTGCAGCAGAACCAAATCTTGAAACTGTTACAGAACCAGTAGCTGAACCCAAACCTGAACCAATAGCAACAGAAAATACATCGGAGCCTGCAGCGGAACCGACAGCAGAACCAGCAGCAGAACCAACAGCTGAACCCGCAGCCGAACCTACGACAAAACCATCAATCGAATCAGTAATTATACTTGAGAAATCAAACTCATTGGATAGTTCCAATCCGTCTGATAAGTATATCAATGTAGACAAATCTTCAAAAACAGACTCAACATCCAATGAAATGAAGGACATGACATTGAATTCTGGTAACAATTTATTGGGAACAACAACAACACAATCAACAATGAGTGAAGTAATAATAGCCCTGCCGGAGGACAGCTTTAATGAAACAGTGCCCAAAGAAGGAGATAACTCACACCCACGAGGCAGATTTTTCAATGAAGAAGGATCTTCAATGATTCACAATCCCGCTCTTGTTGATTTCGATCATCCAGGAGTGATTTTGCCAGAGGCAGTATTTCCAACATCGACAGATGAAATTTTGATAAACGAAAATGAGACTTTCGTAAATAATGACATATTGAAGGAGACGCACAAAAACAATGCTGATACAATTAAAGATAGTGATTTGTTGGTGAAGCATGCCACTAATAATACTTCAGATATTAAAGTTATGATGTCGAAACCAGCACCAGTTTGGGAGGCAATGGAAGTCGAAAATGAAAACAATGTGAAACCTAATTCAGATAATAGGGTAATTTTTTCTAGTATACCCACAAATTATTCAACAACAGAGTCGATTAAGTCTGAACAAAATCCAACATCACCCACTATCTTAGCTATCCCCGAAAATAATATTTTCTCAGTTGCCAATTCTACACAGATGGAAGAAAAACAAAAAGCTGATGAACTAATGGAAAAAACAATAAAGGATTTAACTGATTCAATGGGTGACATGGAAAAGGTTAACGAAGTGGATGATTCAACGAAATCTGATGATTTAACAAACACAGCAAGAGAGTTACCTTTGCAAAATGACGATGATGATTGGCTCGATCAACCTACAACTACATACGTTGGTTCCGTAAACATAGCGCAGAACGACATTGCAACAACATTGAAATCAAGAGAAAGTTTTGACAAAGAGAAAACTCTGGAAGTAACTACAACAGCCATAAATACTAAACCATATGAAGTCAGTGAGACGGTGCATGAGAGTCCAATATATACTACACAGAGCACTCTATTTGTTACTGGAGTGACTAAAGCAAGATCAGAAGATGAAAATAAAACCAAACGTGATGGAAATACATATGTAGTCACTACACCAATGACAAATGTAAACGATACTGAAAAATCCACAGAACATAACAAGATGACAATGAAAGATGGGTTGAATGTGATGGTTATTCCAATACATGAAGTGTCAGGATTTAATCAGTTGTTAAAAGCAAATAATGCAACTCCAATTTTTACAACGGTCAACTCAGAAGCACCATCAACTGAAAACATTTTTTCTGTCACAGATATGAGTCCATTTTTACCTGACGCAGAAAACAATGTAACACTTGTAAATATTTTACATCGGGGACATGACATTGATCCATTTAATACAAATGAAACCGATAAACTCTCTGATGCAGATCCTGCAAGCGAAGGAATCCACAGTATCCTCAATACAGTTGAGACAGGAAATAAAGAATCTGAAACAGCGACTCAAATTCTAGATTCTATTAAAAAAAAATCTCCGAGATTGGATAACGATGAAGCGAATCAAACTAATCCACATGATTCAGCAACAGAACAAAGTGAAACAATAAGACCTCTTGTCACGGACGACTCTGAAATTTTAGGAGTTGTTCCTTTAAACCCAGAGCCAAGGAAAGAATATGATATCCGAGATAAACTTATATCACCAGAGATTATTTTACATAATATAACCTATGCAAATGAGCTTAAAACTTCTGATAATCAAAATGCCAAAAAAGAAGATACAGAATCTAAAAAATCACCTGTAATTGATGGAAATGATACCGATGATTTGATTGCATCCTCCACCGAAGTTGTTTTACCACAGTTTTCCACGCAAGCAACTGAAAATGCCACTTCAACTGTACAATCAGAAATTTTTAATAATGAAAATACTGAAAAATCAGAAAAAAAAATGGATGATGCCTTCATTTCATCTGTGACCAACTCTACAAATGACGTGCAGGAAACAACATTAGAGAATACTCAAAAGACAACTACACAAATGTCAGTAGGTAATGACAATTTTTCATCTGAACCCATGACAACAAAATTAGTGGACATAGTTATGATGACCACAACACCGATTGTTCCGGTGACACAAATTTCTGAGGTCTTGAATGTTGTGGCACTTTCAAATGAAACCAAAAATCTTGAAACCATCGATACCAACAAACCTGTTGAAGAATCAGATATAACCACAATGGCAAACCAAAATGTGATAACAACCCCACCACCAGCTACGTTTCAAATTAAGCCAATTTTTTCACTGAACACAACAAATGAAACTAAGCAAAATATAGATGATCCTATCTTAATGATGGAAAAGGCAGAATCAAATTTTACAACAATGCCATCATTCACAGAGGAAGTGAGACACATTGAATCAAATGATCTTGATACAAAGGATGTAACACCCACAGCGTCTGATGAAGAATTCAACAACATCAGTGATAATGAAGCCGATTCCAATAAAGAGTTTTCTAACAATGATTCCCTCGGTGTTATACCATTGACAAAACCATCTAAAAAATTAGATAAAAAACGGGACAAAGACTCTTTAAACTATTACAAAAAGTTGGACAAATTTGAACTATCATCAAAAATAGATGCCAACTCTGATATAAATGACAAATTTAAAGAACAATGGGATAAAAAAAGCGAGGGCGAGACCGTCAACCAAGAAACCACTACTGCGGTTCATTTTTTAGTGAATAGCCCCCTGATGAATCAAAGCGATTCTAAAGAGGGGGCAAACCTTCCAACAACTTCAACATCTTCTACTCCTGTGAGCACACACAGTGAAACACATTACTCCAAGTGTGCATCAGGGCAATTTCAGTGCAAAAACGGTACATCTATTAGAGATGGAAGCTATTGTGTAGCTCTGTCAGACAGGTGTGATTCTAACAGGGATTGCACGGATGGGTCAGATGAAGAGGGCTGCGAAGAAGATGGGTGTCCAGGAAGCTTCAGATGCAACAGCGGGCAGTGCCTTAAGAGACACCTTGTCTGTAATGGTATCTTGGACTGCAATGATGGAAGCGATGAAGTCAACTGTGGTAAGCACACATTATACATGTCAATTGCCGAGAGGTTTTGTATGACTCATGCAAAAAGAATTCTTAATATATATTTCTCTCTAAATACCTATACAGTCACTCTTTAACGAAATCCAAGGGACCGAGTAATTTGTTTCGTTATAGAGAGTTTTTGTTATGAGGAGTGAGGAACTTTCAATTTTTGCAAGGTTTTTATCAATTTATTCGACTTGTAATAAAGGAATGGATTTTTCATGATCAACATAAGTTACTGTCACGATTGTTCAACTTTTTGCAAAAAATAAGTAAGAAATATTGAAAAAAAAATGCAAATTTTGATATTGCATATCTCCATAACTATTGATATTAGGCCATGGTTGCTTGAACATTTTAGACTCATAAAATAGTCAGGAGTCTACATGCCAGGTTTCTGCTGCTAGCTCTGGTACACCCTGTATACATATTTGCACTACCATTGGCTCCATATAAAAGAAGAAAACAGATGATAACAGAATGAGATGAGTCATACCAAAGCTCTCAGCGTAGTCCTCTAGGACGTTTTTATTTTTGACACAGAATATTCATGAATACCATTCAAGTAAAATCTATGCTGTTATCTGCATCGCCTACAAAAGTGTGATTTGTTGAAAAGTTCTGCAAAAATAGGCATAGTAATTCTATAGAAATCTAATCCCCAATACACATGTTGCTTTTAGACTCCTGGGAATGCAGTTTTGACGAAGTATCTTGCGGGGACACTTCTCGCCGCTGCATTCCATTACCCTGGCGCTGTGATGGGCGAGTGCACTGTCCTTCAGGGTCTGACGAGGCCGGCTGCCAACCATCTGAGGCTGGGTGTTCTGATGGGCAGTTCCACTGCGCGGAGTCCAGGATGTGTATCCCGAGAGGGTGGAGGTGTGATGGTGTCGTGGACTGCGCAGGAGGGGATGATGAGAAGTTATGTGGTGCGTGGTGTTTAATATTTTGAATGGTACACTGGCTCTAAAGTTAGCCCTATTGACTATGACAATTTAAAATGGAAACCTTTTTTCATATTTATACTTCTACGATAACATTTGTATAAATATTGTATTCTTTAACACGTTGACTGCCGATCACACGTTTGTGCTTGATGATGGGAGTGCGCGAGGTACTGATCTCATTTACATGTGATAACTGCATAGTGTTGTCACACGTAAATGCGAGATTGACACTCTGCACACTCCCGGTGCATGGGATTGGCAGTCAACATGTTAATTGATTGAGGTCAAATGAAAACTCTTTGGGTAAAATGAGCGAGGATTTGGTGAGTTCATATATTTTTTTAAAAATGATTCCACATTTTCTTTGTGAAGTTAAGTTTATTCTGAACATAGTTTCCTATATAAGTTGCCATAAGTTAGTTAAATCTAACTAGTTTTATACTTCTCTAGTTTTATACTCTTCAGATTTGATCTCGATGTAACTTTTTTAGTGAGATATTTATTTTTCCATCGAAAGCGACATCATTTATAAGAGTATGTTTCTCTAGAGCCTTTTAGTTTTATATCTTTATATGTATGTGGGTGGCTGTAGTTTAATCGGCAAAGCATTCTGCCAGTACTAGGAAGATCTGAGTTAAAACCCTGATTAATGATGATCTAATTTGGTATGAGATTGGTATTCAATTGTAATGATCACCGATAACTGAGATTAAACTGTGGTATGTTTAGTTTCTAGAATACCAGTGGTCATTCGCTGAATTACAAATAATCAGTTACCGATCATCGTTACAAATGTCACAATCACTCTCAAAATTATTATTCTTATTCAGTTCTTCACTAGTCCCAGTAGTATTTATATTTTTTTGAAAGTTAGATTTGTTCTATGAGCCTCTCTAAGAAATGTTACTAAGAAAATGTGAAAATTAGCTTCCATGGTCGTAATGGAAAGGGATTAAAGAGTCCCTAAATCTGGGCCCCCGACTTGCTTCATTTAAAATAATACCGAAAATTATATCATATAAAAAATCAAAATAAATCCTTTTTTTACCAGAGGATATTCTAAAATTTAAGTTTAAACACCACATATGTATTTATTATATTCAGTAAAGAATATTAAGTTATAATTTCCGCTCTTATTGAATTGATTATTTTTGATTTAGATTGTGCCGTGGACCAGTTCAAATGCAAGATAGGTGGTGGATGTGTTCCTAAGTCGCAAATATGCGATGGGGACGAACAGTGCGCCGATCTGTCAGACGAGTGGAACTGCTTCTCATTAACAAACTCTTCACACACTTCAGTAAACAACAGTCCCAGCGCTAACAATCAAACAATTACGAGTGAAGTGAACATAGAAAATAGTAAATTAAAAATAAAGAAAAATGGTGAGGAATGGCTGTCGGTCTGCTCCGACAGTTGGTCTGAGAAATACTCGGAGAGAGTTTGTCTGCAATTGGGGTATTCGGGGGCTTTGCATACAGAATACTTAAAGGCTGTTAATCGTGATAGATTTTTGAGGTTAAGTTCAGATGACAGTGTAGTGAGCATAGACAATATATTACTCAATGTTGAAGTGATAGACAAATGTGAAAGTGATCTTGTTGTGTCGGTTCACTGTCAGGAGTTTGGTGAGTACATTTTTTATTTTATATTGTTTCTTTCATAGTACTGTAAATACAGACTAGTTACAACCAAAATATCCACTACACAGAACTATAACATGAATTACAGTGAACATAGACACACATCGCGGGAGTTATCTGCGCTATAAGAAAGAAAAAGAAAATGTTTACCAATGTAGAAAATACAGAAATCTCTGTACTCTGAAGTCGGTTTGAATTTCTCTAGAAATTATTGAAATAAAACTCATCTTTGAAAGGTTATATCCTCTTCTTTATTATGTTATGAAGCATTACAACGATTAACACAACAAACAAACATATTTCAAGTTGGATTTTTTAAATTGGTAAGGCAAAAAGCGCAAGAGGCAAAAAGTAAACACTGCGATTGGCCACAATTTCATATGCATTTGTTCTACAAAATTATGTTTTATTGCCCTTTCTTATACGTAGTTATGAAAATACTTTCTATCTCTTTCTGACTAATATGTTTAGTACGTAATAGAAGACAGCAGAGACTAGATGTCTCAGATTTGTTTTTTAGTGACTAGTCTAAAAGACTTTTAATGCAAAAACTATTTTGTAAATTTTACAATGCTAATAATATTTTAACCCCTTGTAAAATATACCTATAACAATTTCTTTTAGTGTGCGGCTCACATTCTCAATCTGATGCCGCATCCGGTCGCATAGTAGGTGGAAGCCGAGCCAGTGTCGCTCAGTGGCCGAGCGTGGGGCTCCTGCACAACAAGCGCCTGCGTGCCAAGTGCACGGCGAGCATTGTAGCGCCTTCGTGGCTGCTGGCCAGCCGGGCCTGCGTACTGGGAGACATAGAGACCGACGACAGGGCAGAAGACGAGAGGAAAGAAGACTGGTTGGTGGTGGCGGGAAAGACGGTGTTTGAAGGCGAGGAAGACGGGTTGGAGGTGAAGAAGATTGTGCCGTACAGCGGTGTAAGTGTTCTCAATTATTAATACTACATGACTATAAGCGACAAGTATTTTGGGTCACTGAAACATTGATTCTGTTGGGGAATAAAAACTTGATAAGTCAATATTCTTTTGAGTATCACAGAAAGCATTGTGGTCAGAAAAGCAGTTTATTTAATTTTATTAAGTTTAGCACAAAAACAGGCTTGACTTCATGGAAATTTAATAAATATTGTGATAATAAAATATTACTTAAAATCTATGATTCTATTTAAGGCCCGGTTGTTTCAAGTTCGATCAAAGTAAGCGGTCGATCAAAGCATAGATTTTTACGAAAACAGATCGTCTGATTGGTGGAGAACGTAAAAATCTATGCTTTAAAATAACGCTTACTTTAATCCAACTTGAAACAACCGGCCCTAAGTCAACACTCAGTTGGTATGAAGCCGCTCATATCCATATTTTAATAAGGCTATAATGTACAAAGGTATAAAATCACACAAGAAGGTTGTTTTGACTGTTGCATCAATAATCATATTGTCAACTGCAAAAAAAGCATTCTTTTTGAATTTTGGTTTGCAGCCTGAAAATATGTCTACATATATTATTTAATAAGATTTTTAGAAATACATGTGTATTTTTTTAGAAAATATGTCTATATTTGCGAGCGAAGAATATTGTATGTTCTAATAAATCCAATATTAGAGAGGAGTATCTGAAATTCGAATCGAAAAAATTTAAAAATTTGTCTCATCGCGAGGTAAAATTTTTACAAAAGTTTGTAATTTAGAGTAATATTCAGTCATGATTTAATTTCCTTTTTATCCTACCTATGTTCAAGGTAATTAAGTTGCATTTCTCACTCTCACTCCATCTTTCTCACACATAATCACATAACGTGAAGATGTGCATTCACAGTTCAAATTCCGACACCACTACGTGTCGGAATTTGAAAGTGTATCATGTGAATGTGAAATAATATCAATGATTGTTTAATTTACAGGCAAAGTTCAACCAAGTTATGTATAATGGTGACTTGGTGGCCGTACAGATGGTTAAACCCTTGGAACTGAGCAGGATCGCAGAGGCTGTTTGTCTAGCCTCGGAGCCCATCCAGCCTCGACAACTGTGCGTCACCGCTGGTTGGGGAGTGCACCAGACCAACGGTGAGGATACTTTTTTGTAGATTTGTATTGATTCAGTTGTAGTGTTGTGATAGTTATATCAGATTCTACCTTTATACATCGCTATTATTATTAATATTATCGCATGCTGTCAGCACATTCTTGTAAGCAGCTCATTCCATACGACTTGTCATTCCCACAACACGTGGAGACAATTAGATGTCATATTACCGCCTGGGTAGATAAGCCGAAAATAGCTACCCGTGTCGCCACACATTGTTCAATTCATTATGTTCTTAGTGGCTATACTAAAATACGGTCAGTATCATGTACAGCTCTACATTCACACCATGATCCCTGCTCCATTCCCTAATTTTCTAGGTTTTTTTGGCATGCAGGTTTCTGCGCAATTTTCAGGTTTCCCGTGGCAGTATGTGTCCTGGTGGTAATACTTCTTTAGGTTCTATCTTTTTTCGTTCTCCGTATGTTGACCCTCATTGTCTCCACACTACCGTTCAGTAGCAGGACGACTTTTAGAGGAAAAAGATCTGGTCTTGGGCCGAATGGCGATCATCATATTTCTCTGTCCTCGCTCTTCTTGAGGATACAGGCACTATTCCGGTCAATATTGTACTTTACAATTTAACAGTTGCATAAACTGAAGGATTTTTTTGTGTCCAGTTGTTTGCAAGAGTAGCATTGAGCACATATTTTAAGTTGTAGGTAACTCATATGGGTTAAGCCTTAACTTTAATAACCTAACCAAATTAGTGAGAAGATTATCAAAAATCCTATTGCAAAAATGGCTTTTTTGGCTCTTCAAAATTGTGCATTTTTTATTACAATGTTTTGGAAGTAAGTCTGGTAAAATCATAATACATATAACTGTTTTACCAATGTTCTATTTTTAATATATTTTCAGTGTCAAGCTTAGAACAGTACCTGCATTACCTACCAGTACCGACTATAGACAGGGTTGAATGTAATTCTACCAGACACTACAATGGTCTTATTGGAGATCAATACATATGTGCTGGTTATTCAGATTTCGACAAGTCACCATGTTATGTAAGTTTGTGTTTAACTTATTTTATTATTTAATCATATTTAACTGTGTATTTAAATAATTAGATGTGTCAGAATCTGGAGACTACATCGATAGCATGATTAGATAGGATGAGTGCCTTCATAGACAAAGATAATGCATACCAGGTTGTCTCGTAGCCAATAGCAAAGACATCAGAGGATGCATTTTGTCAATATTTCTGGCTAACCTTTTGTAAAACGTTAGACGTTAGTTAAAGTAATACTTTATATTGAATATTAAAAATTCATTCACTTTGATAAAAGTCAAATAAAATTATTTATATTATTAATATATAAAGCATTAACTTTGTGGTTAGACATTATAACAGAGTGTTAGTTAAATTAGTATAAACCACTACCAGGTTTTATGGTCTACGGGTTCGAGACGTACCCACCTCTTCGTCAGGACCAACACTACACTACTACGTTCACAACACTATACACCACAACCATGGTACCGTTAACCTTTCACCAATATTTATTACGTGCATGTTAATCTTGTCAAAGACTAGTACTTGCACTAACTTGCAGAAATTTGAAAAATATATTTTTGTCATTTTATTTGGCTTGTATAGCAAATGAATTTTAAATATTCATATAACTTACTGTAATGATAGTCGAACATTTTACAGACAATAAGTCAGAAATATTAAAAAAAAATGCAAAATTTTACGTCGCTTATCAAAATTGAATTAAGAGGTTTTTGTTACTAGGTACGAGACACTTGTGTATATGAAAATTATCAGGGCATAGACAATTGTAGTGTGGAAATGTACCTAGCCAACAATTCCAAATACAAAATAAAAATAAATAAGATTACCTTGGATTGTATTGCTTGATCTATGTTGCATACTCTGTAATATATTTAACATAGCTTTTATAGGTACAGTAGAACCTCGTTAATTCAGAATTCACGGAAACTAAATTTTTTTTTCGAAGTATGAGGAATTCCGTTAATTTTCTGAGAAGTATATGTAGCCAAAGTTTCCGAATGATGAGGAAGATGAAGAATATAATTAATATCTGTATTATTTTTCAGAACGACGAAGGGGCACCGCTTATGTGCTTCAACGATGCTGCTGGATCTTGGGAACTCCACGGCTTATTAAGTTACCACAGTAACTGCGGTAGAGCCAATCACCCTCCTATATTTACCTCCCTCACGCATCAGCCCGTCTCCAATTGGCTGCAGGGAACAGTACCGGCAAGACAGCACGTTCATCGCACTCAATACAGAGTTTAACGTGAACAAGAGTGAAGTGTCGTAATTCCTCGATGAACTGTCATCTTTGCCGATGAACTGTCAAAAGTGTGATGAGGTGTGAATAAAATATGTGATTTTTATTACATTTGTATTGTTACTGGAGACGTATATTTTATGACTGCAATGTAGACTATCACATACCATACAAACTGTGTTAAATGTGCAAATATTTACTAGATTATAAATTTCATATTATTTTTTACACAATTCGACCCCACCTATGAAAAGTATCGTAACTAACAAATAAGTCACTGCAGTATTTTTCATACTTGAAGGATCAGTAATTTTTTAAAATATATCATATTCCATTACGGTCTATTGAACATAGTAAAATGAGTGTGACTTCAAAGTGTATCAAAAATAGCTAGAAATTATTTTTTTGTTAGTCACAATACTTTACGTAGGATGGGTTGATTTATTCAATTTTGTACAGGGATCCAAGAATTATTCAATGCAAATATTAGAATACTTATACATATTATGATCTAATCTAAATTGATTATTAAAGCAGTGGGTTTTTATTATTAAATTTGTAAATAGTCATGTACAGACTGTCTTTTTCTGTCTATCATTACAAAACTTACTATCAAAAATTAAAATAATTTAAGTCCCGCGTCATTAAGAAAATAGCATCTAGTTTTGTGGTAACGGCGTGTGGACTGCCACACTAAAATTTACTCTACACATTCCTATAAATGTCTCCTTGCTAACACTATACTAAGAACTTAATTTTTAATTGGTATATCTAGGCCGACTGGTGCAAAAAAAATGTTTCATGGAAATGTCCATTATTTAAATTGTTTTAAGTTAAAAAATATATATACATTATATTACAAATACAACGGGGCCCCGTTGTAGTGGCTATAAGCCTGAAAAAATTAGGTCATGCAGAATCGGAATTCAAGAAAATCAGCGTTCACTGAATTACTGAAGTACTGCTTGCTTTGATCAAAACATGGTCGCTGACTGCATGCAAAACCTGGAATTCTTCAGAGTAGAATGGAAGTCCACCTCCTAGGACCTCAACCAACTGAGGCAGGCCTCATGGTATTTGATGGCTTCAAACATTGTTAGCAATTGAAGCTCGTCATTGCTATTAAATTTTTTTATTGTAATTTAAAAAAATACATAAACAATTTTATGAAAATGGATCGAACGTCTCATTGTGTTATATGTATATGAATTGGGCATTATAACGGGGCTTTATTTTAATGGCACTATCAAAAATGTACTTAAGATGAACGTTTTCACGATTTTAAACATAAATCTTTTATTGCTAAATGAAAAGAGATCTTATGTGACAGAAAATTAAATCATGTAAATAACTAATAAGCAAATAGGTTTTTGATCGAGACATGCAATAATGACTCAACATTATTTTGTGTTACTAATATATTTTTTAACAAATCATTTTTTCTTTATTTTTATTTTTTACTTGGTTTATAATGTAAAATAACTCTAAAAGTAGCAATATTCAAATATAAATATTTTTAATACTAAATATATATTTACTAGTCACAAAATATATTTGTGCCAATAGGTTAAAATTAATATTAATTATTTAAGTGTTAAAGATTTGTCATGAATATTGCTAGCCTTGTGAATTATGGTTTTAGCTTTTTGTTTTTGAGTACTTAAATGACAAATTTTTATAGATTTCACAAATTCACTCAAAATAGTTTAACTGTACAGAACAACTCAATAAAATGTATACATAATCAACAATATATATGTGGTTGATTCATACACGAGTGCCGGTTGAACAGTGGTCTGAACAGGTGGAAATTTATTGGGTAAATGGTAAGACAAGTCAGTGACAATGACAAGATAAAACTGACTAAAGTCTCAAAAAAAATTATTTGGTTTCGTAGCTTATAAATACAATCCAATTTTAGTAGCTGTAGGCAAAGTAAGTAGATGCCATAGAGAACTGATTTTTGAGAAGAGATAATAAATGCCCTACTTATAACAGCATTTATTTATGAATCAACTTAATAGATACGAATTGATTGCGTTGGATATTATTTTTGTATTGTTAATTTATGGTTGCAATAATTCATAACAAATGTGTTCTTTTAATATGTACGAAGTGCCTTGACAATTTCATACTTACTTTCAAATCAAAGTAGAAAAATTGATGTATACATTTTAAAGAAATGGCTGTATTAATAATTTATAGTTACCGCATTATTCACTTTTAGCTGATACTAAGTCAAACACTATAAATCCTTAACAAACTATTGTAAAAAATAAATATTGTATGTTAATTTTTGTACTTAATAAGAGTTGTATTGTGAATATTTTCATATTCCGTATAAACATATGATTATTGTTAGAAATGTTATCAATAATTGTTGATTCGTAAAAAGTAAACAAAATCACTTATTTCTGATATTTTTATAGTAAAATTTAATAACATTCCCTGAATAGATTAAACTAAACATCGTTTTCCATCAAAAATACTAAATTGCCTACTTTATAAGGTGATAGGTGAAAAGAAGTGCTTTTAAAATATTTTGACTTAATGTTAAAGTGGATATAATTGTAAGAAAATATTGTCCTTATATTATTCCGTCCAAATTAAATATAAAAAATGTTTTAAGTATTTTAAATAGTATTATTTATTCCACCCTTAAATATGTAAAACAAAATTTGGCACAAAGAGTCAAAAAAGGCTCCATTTTATGGTATAACCATTGTTTTAAGATGTAATGAAAAATAATGTAAAATTTTAATTTCGTCATCTGTTTATTGCCATTTGATTTGATTGTATATTTCGTGTAGTAAGATTGCTACTGACCCTCTGAAAAAGTTAATGTTAAAAATAAAGCAAAAATTCTATTTTTCAGTAGGAAATAAATATTGATCGGAATCTAATCCCAATATTGAAATGAGAAATGTGCCAAAAATATGTTGTGAAACGGCGCTTGAGTCATTTGTGAAAAAGACAGTAGAGTAAAATTTACCCACGACTTTTATAAGCAGATTGAACATGCTTTTTATAAATATTATACAAACGTGTACATTTATTTTATGTATAAATTATAACAGAAACATTTTTCCATATTTTTAAAATAAAAATATTACATTTTTTATCTTCTTTATTTATTTAAGATAGTTTTAAAGATTCCCTTGAATATACTGGACCTTCAAAGCAGTCATCATTTTCGTAATCCATACTAATATATAAAGAGGTAAAGTTTGAATGTACGAGGTAATCTCCGAAACTATTCATTCAATTTCAAAAATTCTTTCACCAATATTTGGAATGGACTTTCAGGATGGACAAAGGCTATATATATTATCCTGTTAAAATAAAAGGGTTTTCGGGGTTACCTATTTTACAACTAAAGTCGACAAAAAAATGGTTGAGCGATGCGTTTTTTACGAACACTGTCGTAACGGTAAGAGATATTTAAATACTTTCTATAGCGAAGTTGTAGAACTCAAAAAAAAAAAAGTTCTAAAAAAGTCCATGACGGCAA
This sequence comes from Agrypnia vestita, assembly GCA_016648135.1. NCBI lineage: Eukaryota > Metazoa > Arthropoda > Insecta > Trichoptera > Phryganeidae > Agrypnia > Agrypnia vestita. The sequence continues at coordinate 95,162 of JADDOH010010635.1, forward strand.
ATATCTATATGTTATGGTTAATACACAAATTGAACAAATATGACTAAAAGTTACTAAAAATCTACACGTGGGAAGCTGTGCAGGTAATTTTCTATTCAAATCTACACCATTTGACCAATTTGACTCAAATTTTTTGACTTTGCAAAACAATGGATCCTTTGTGTGTCCCCGCAAACTAATTATTATTAGCTAAATCCTAAATCCGGGCAAAGCCGGGTGCAAACTAGTATTTTCATACATTTATAGATTCTTTCAATTAATATTGGGTATGTTGGTCACGAAAGGCAGTCCAACTAACTAAAGTTATGAACCAATCACGGAATAACCTTACTACAATACGCACTACAGCACATCACTCCTAGTCCATTTGAAGAGTGGAGATGGCTGACTGGCGCCTACAGTCTAGTGAAGTTTATTTATTCTGTAGGAATGTATCAATATGTACTACTATCCTGATGCGGAACAAATGTCAGCTGCCTTCCAATCGGTGCACCTATTATTGGTCCCCCGACAGTTTGTTCCCGTCACTTGATCCCAGATCCCGCAGTTGACCCCTCTGCCAGTTGATCCCTTGCACATTAGTCCCCCAGGACTTGATCCTCAAAGTTACCTCAATATTTATATTTTATATTTAAGTGAGAAATAATGAAATGAAAATCCAATACTTGTAAAAAAATATTTATTTATAGCCTTGTACTAAAAAATATTTTAAAAAACTTAAAATTACACCAATTGCTGTAATCAAATTAATGTATTTATATCAAACTAGCTGTAACCCATCAAAAATGACAGAACATCGGTTCGCCTCATTGCTAAGCCCTAGTATACATCTATAGTATCTATTTGACGGTCCACGGAGAGGCGGCCATAGCAACATGCGTGAAGCGGCCGGTTCGGGTTTGGTGGCCCGGGGTTCAAGCCCCATCTCCGGCCGTTAAATTCGTTTTTTTAGCCGTGATTCAAAGGAAATTGCAGACAGACTGACAACGAAATTATTATGTTTGATTTCTTCATTAGCCTTCATGGAAAATTATCATATCCTCTGCTAGATAATAGCCAAAGGCTTCTTTTAAGAACTCGTAATGTTTTAATTTCTCACTGTATTGTGTCAACTGGGTTTCCATTTTTAATTTTTCACCAGCTGCAGAATACATATCTATAGCAAAATTAACACTGATGTTTTATGGAAATGAATATTTCATTCTAAATCCAGCATTGAAAATTTCTCAGTATATATTTATATTCTTTGACAGAATAAGAAAGAGTCTGCAATTGATGACAGTTGTTAGATACAGAACAAAGACTGTATTTTCTTTCCCTCCAGGTACTGGTTCCATAAATCTTCGTATGATTTACAAATGCAAAATTATTTTGTAGAATTAAAGACAATAAATGTAATAGAAATATGCGTGTAGTTAAGTAGAGAGAAAGAAAAAGACGGGTGTACGTGATAAACTAATTATAATAAAACTCAGATATACAAGAGATGCAAAGCTCTCTATATTTATGTATTAGAAAGAACTGGTCTTAGAAATATAGTGTGCTCTTTTATAGGCAAATTTGCATTATATGTACACAACCAAAAAATTACAAATTTATTTATAGAGTGATTTGAAATTGCCATGACTTTATTTGATTCCGCAATTTAAAATTATATTTTTATGCATTTCTAACCATTTATTACATAAAATCAAAATTTTTTAAACAATTCTAAAACACAATCCGGCTGTGTCTCTGAGCTATCAATTTTTCTCAAGTAGTGTTATGAAAATGGTTTTTACTAGCCAAAACTATTGACTTTTGATTCCACCTGTCTATTGTAGTCAAAAATCACAATTTTGGTTCACATTAGAACTGAGCACTCCATATATCACTTAAAATCTTGACAGGACTTGGTACTTGATTAGCCGCATTTGCATTAGATCCTTCGACACTGTTTGTGGTAATATTTAAACCATCGTACACGCTTTCCGATTCAGCGATGACGTTTACACATTTGAAACCGTCTTGTGGCAAAGATATGTGCGCCGAATTTTGCCAACCTACGCCTCCAACATTTACTAAATTGTTACTTTCATTAATTTGTAACGAGGTTTGCAATAATGCACTTTGTGCCAAAAAATTATTTGTTTTTTCTTTTATTATTAAATTAGATAAATTGCTTGCAACGCGTAGTGGCGCACTGTCTTCAAAATATATTTCGCTATTCTGAATATCAGAATTTGAAAATCGCTGAAGTGAACTGTTTTCTCTATCACATTCCACAAGTTTATTATTTGGGGTAGATTTAACCAAACCAATATTCACATTATTACCACCTACAATTGATATATTTTCAATTATATTAATTTTTGCTGAACTGCGACCAGCATAAACGACTTCTAAATTACACACATCTCTCAAATCATTTTCTGATATCTCTTGCAGGCTTCGATTGAGTACACGAGGAGTTTCAGCCTTATCGATACTTTCAAAATGTTCTACAGTCGAGCGCTCTACATCAATAGACTCAGTATTCATTTTGAGATCGGCAGGATTTAGACCAGTTTCTTCACCAGAAACTCCCGTACGACAATCACTGTGATTCGATAAATAATTAATTTCATTTTGTGTTTTTAACAAATCGCTTAAATTATATTTCTGCGAGCTATCTTTTAAATTCACACTGCCAATTTTTCTTTTCTTTGTTGAATTTCTATGTGATTTCTTGGCTATTCTTTTTGGTTTTTCTTTATCCTTGCCAGTTCTCACTGCTTCGGTCAGAGTTTCTATTTGTTCGGTCATCTTGGAGGCTGCCTCCTTCCTCTGTTCCAAGGAGTGTGTCTTCATGTGACCGACCAGGGACGTGGAGGTGGAAAAGCATCGGGAGCAGACTTTACAAGAATAAGGTTTTTCCTGAGTGTGAGATCTGACATGGATTTTGAGGGCGTTAGAGACGGGGAATGATTTGTCGCACAGCTTGCAGGAGTAAGGCGTATCACCTGTATGAAATTAAAACATCATAAATGAATGGCCGATTTAAAAAAAAAACATTTAGTCCAACTTGTCCAGTTTTGAGTAAGAAACACTGGATTCATAATTTTTTGCTCAACGTAATTAATTATCATTTTACATTAAAAAATTACTGTGCATTTTAAATTATTAAAAATTATACATAATCAAATAAAGTACATGCAAAGCAATACAAAAATTAGGATTTTCGATGAAATAAGAGTGGATATTTCAATAATATAACATTTTTCATTAAAAATCTTCCTGTTGCACTTTAGTTTCATATTAAAAATTATTGTCAATTAAAAAAACTCTAAAAACATTCTTTACACCCTAAAATATATTTTTGTCCACTTTTTATAATCTCTTGACTTATTCTTTTTTTGTAATAAAGATAAATAAGAATTTTATCCAATTGTAGTTTTTTAGGATATTAGTTTTCAGGAGTAAAGTTAAATATCAAAATGAAAATATCTCTGTTGTGGAAAAAATATACTATTTTAGGATTTTTAGTTCAAAAATATTTCTACAGCAAAATTATTTCCAAATAACTTTTAAGGCGGTACATTCACTGCAAATTCATATTTCGGCGTTTTTTACGAAAATGTGGGTTTTTATTATTCATTTATATCAGAATGTATATGATAGATTGCAATTTTTCAAGGGCGATAACTTAGATAGAACCTTTGTTCTTATATAAAAGTAATAAACTGAACATTATTTATAATAATTAAGAAAAATATAGGCATTAATCCACAGGCCGCGGCAAAAAAACGTTTTTAATGTTCCCGGGCGAAGAGTATTTCGTTTAAATTTTTTATGTAAGCATAATATGTTTTTTTTATACGTATAAAGTTTACTTAATTATCTAGAATCCGTACGTAGGAAATTAAGAAATATTCAATATTAAAAAAGATATAATTTTTCAAACATGCTTAAATATTTATGATTTTTGGTCATTTTCAAATGTTGTTTATTCATATAAAAAGATGATTTTAAACGATATATTCTACTTAATCCCGCATTTTGAAACCTCACCCACTATTTAAAAGTTAGTTTTTTTATTAGAAACATTTAAAAAATAAATAAAACACAGTATAATTATGTTGCAAATTACAGAGTGAAATTTTATCATTCGAGCCCGCGCCGCGGCAAGAGGCGGTAGGGATGGGTAAATGAAAAAAAAATATTGATATACTATATCGAATCGATATTTTTAAAAAGTATCGAAAATAATCAATATACATTGCGAAAAATATATCGATATTATTTTTTCAAAATTTAAGGGAAATAAGCTTTTGGCGACCAAAAAAAAAAGTCACTGGAAAAAATATATCGATTATCTGACAAAAAATATCAATGACGAAAAAGTGAAAAAGATACCCAAAAAAAGGTCACCAAAAAAATATTTATATATCGAAAAAAATATATCGATATATCGAAAAAATATATCGATGACCAAAAAAAAGTGAAAAAGATACCCAAAAAAGGGTCGCCAAAAAAATGACAAAAACTAAAAAAGTCGCCCAAAAAAAATATCAGTTATCCCAGAAAAAAATATCGATATATAAAAAGTAAAATATCGATATTCGATATATCGCCAAAAAATATATCGATGATAAATATCGATATATTGATATTTTTACCTATCCTTGAGAGGCGGTCGTCTCTCCGCCGAATTTTTTTTCTGTCGATATAAAATCACTATAAAACGTATATTATATGCAAATATTACTTTATTGTTAATTAATAGCATATTATATTGCCAAAAACATTTGAGTTTCACTCATACTATAAGGTTTTTGGTTAAATATATACGATTTTGTTGATATGATCAAAATTTTAAATTTTGACAGTGCGTAAATTTCACGTATATATCTGACGTTTGACAACGTCGCAGTTTGTGCCTGCGCAGTGCGCACGCGTATAACTGTGTAAGACATCGCAACGTTGTAATTTTCAAATAAGTGTATACCAAGTTTATTTAATAAAATTTATTTGTGCAGATCGATGTTTCGATGGAAGAAATGACTATGAAAATGAAATTTTTCTAAATTCAGTTTAATGTGTAATATAAATATGTGGACCGTATTTCGTTTTGATAAATTCATAAAATTATTTGAATTCAGTCAAAGTCACAAGCCGGAAATGGTCAACATATGCGCGTGGGCGTAATTATTTTGTGATTATCATATTACGATATGCATTAATTTAAAAAGGAGTGCAGAATTATTAATATGTTTCTTTAATTCTTTACGGAAAATAATAATTCGACTCAAATAATAAACGAGCATTTGTCAATAGTTAAAATAAGTAAGCATTTTGACACAAATAGTAGCTCACGGCTTCTTTATTCTGTGGACCACGGGGACGCCTGGGTATTCCGCTGGTGCTCGAAATGGATGAATATATGACCATCTCTTTCTAACAAAACTTTACTGTTCTAGCAACGTATGTACCATAAATATGTAACAAACGTGTAATTTTTATTCGATTTGCGCTCAGATGACATCTCAGGCACGGCTTGAAAGCGGATGATCTATTGATGTAATTTGACAGAACGGCATTTTTTGCGAATCGGCTGTCGAGCCTTAAATAGATACAGAGAAATACACTTATTCCTGATACTGATTTAACATTTGTTACCACAAGAGAGTGTCCTTTTTACATTCACAAATCCATTTAATTAAAGGTTTTCAACCCGAATCAACTAACCTGTATGCCTCCTGAGGTGAACCCTGAGATCACCGGGTTGACTGAACTTACGAGGACACAGCTCACAGGCAAACGGACGGTCTTCGGTGTGCGCTCGGAGTCTGTGAGACTTGAGGTGCTGCTTCTGCTTGAAGCGGGCCCCGCACTCGCCGCATAAATGGCGTCTGCGTAAAAATAATCATCATTTACCAGTGAGAACTTTGAAAAATGAAACTGAAAAATTTAGACTGCCTCTAAAATCTAATACAAAGTTAATACTTCCCAGAGCAATACGTGTATGAAGGGATTGATTATTTATTTCACATATCTGGGCTTTAACTTGAACACTCTAAAAAAGACATGGGAATTATGGAAAATTAGTCATATATGTAGATGGAAACAGATGCTTCTATGTCCATTATCAAAAATACTGAGTCGAAGAACCAAACTATTAATATACAGGGTGTAACAGAGCTAGTTCACAATACGTCACAGGTGGATTCCTGCCTTGATTAGGAGTCGAAAATGTGCAAGCAACCTGGACCAAGAATAAGTAGTTATGGAAAAATGCAATGTAAAACTTTTATTTGGAAAAGAAAAGAAAATAAAGTCAGAAATTAGGTATTGACGTCACCTGTGTCCGAGGGCATGCGTGCGAAGGTGCGACTCCAGCGTGCTGGGGAGTGAGAAGTTCATCTTGCAAATGTTGCAGACATACTTGCAGGTGTGGGTCCTCATGTGGGTGGCCAGTGAAGCAGCTTCAGCGAAGGTCTCATTGCAAACTCTGCAAACATGTTGTATTTTATTAATATTTTCAAGAAACATTGAGCACCAATCAACTGCTTTCAGGTAACGACAGCGGTGTGAAGCCAGTACTATTATCTATCGTAATATTCCTATCACAATTTTTATCCGGGATGAATGGTGAAAAAAATTCCCAAAGAATCAAGCCTCTAAACCAAAAGCATTGAATAAGTGTCAGTATAAAAAAGTTAAAAAAATTATACACCATGTCCGAAAGTCGTTTACTCACAACTTGTGCTTCAATACAGGGCGTAACAGAGCTGGTCCACAGGCAGATTCCTACCTAAATTAACGGACAAAAATGATTGAGCAACAATATCCGAATATCAACAGTTGTGGAATAAAAGCTAGTAAAAATTTTACATTTTTTCCCAATATTTCAAACTTGAATATAGCTTCTGTAAAATATCAGATTATCATTAAAGTAACTTACCTATAATGAATATTAATTATTCATTCGCTTTTACAACTCAAATAAAATTAAAATTTAATAATTTTATTTGAGTTGTATTAGAGCTATCGAATTAATAACACATATTCATAACCTCCATAACTATTGATATTAGGACATTGATGTTTAAACATTTTTGACTTATAATTTAAGCAGGAATATACTTGTAAAATATTGTGAACTAGCTCTGCTAACCCTATTACGCTATTACCCTAATACGCATTTGCAGTGAATGTGATGTGCCGCCTTAAGAAAATTGCATATGCTTCAGGCACTGTTATTATCAAAATTCTGTTATGAATATTGCATATGCTCCGGGAGCTTTTAGTGTTGTTTATTGTCTGTTAGCTGATGTAGTTTTCATAATATAATCGTGACCAAATTCATAATGTGCTCTTATGGTGATGAATTATGTGCTTACTGTTTCATTTTCTCTTTTTCAAACAAGCAAAATGCTATTCGGTACGTGGGTACCGCATTTAATGTGTATTTTAAATTTTTATCTGTTTGAATAGAATGTTTTTTTTATGGAACATTTTTTTTTTAACTTACTTGCAAATGAAGACATGTTTAGTTCTGGATGACATGTCAATGTCGGCATTGTTTTGGTTTGTTTCACTATAACCATTCTTGTCTCTTTCTGCTTCAGGTCCGGCACTCTCAATAATAGGGTTTGTTTTCATATCAACACCCTGAGAACTATGGTTTTTAGTCTTGATGTGCTTCTGTAGACTGGCGTCATCATAGAAGCCCAGGTCACAAACACCGCATGTGAATAGATAATTGTCTGAAAAAGCACGCAATGTTGAATTAAAATTCCCACATTTTACGGAACATAAGATGGACCTTTTCACTTAGAAAAATTAACTCGTAATTATGGTACGCAGGTGGGTGTTTGAGCACCATCTAGCGGATAGCGCTCAATAATTTTCGGAGTGGTAGGAGACAGACATCTGGCATTCTTTGAACATTATTTAATAAATCGGAAACAATAAAGGCTTAAAGGTGGAAACATCTCTTTTATTTTCTTTTCTTTTTGTGACTTGTTTTGTGATCATCTGTGACCAAAGGGAATCGAACCGCGAATTCATTTTATGACAAAGAGAAGTATGTACAACACTTTTCTGCATATCCGAGGATCATTGTGATCATGGAGAATCATCTCCTTCATTGTAGCGATCAGACCAGATCCGTGAATAATCAGGGATTAAACAATGGGTGATATGTGATATCATAGCTAGTAGCAAAAACTTAACAGGTGGATTCCTGCCTTGATAATGGGTCGAAAATGTTCAAGCAACCAATACGCAATATCCAAGTTTGTATTTTCTTTCAATATTTCCAACTTATTTTTTGCAAAAAGTTAAACTATCATTACAGTAACTAATATTAATTATGAAAAATTTATTCGCTTTAATATGAATTCGTAAGTCTCTTATTAATAAATATAAAACTCAATGTGTGTTCTCTATTCAAATCTACATTGTTTGACAGATCAGACCTAAATTTTGCACACATATTCTTTAGGACTCGGTGGGTAACATTTTCCTAAAGTGTATAGTTTTCTCTTTTTTTCGTAAACATTTTGAGTGTATCCAAATGGTCTAGGGTACTTAGTGTCTGGTACGTCTTATAGTCAATAATTTTAGTAGATATTAACATGTAATATTCATCAGATTATTTTTTTATTTTTTATTTTATTTTATTCGGTCATCCAACAGGGAGACATAATTGCTTGGTAAGACAAAATACAGAAAAGATAGTTAAATGTCTCCGATTATTAAAGGGTGACACAGATAAGACATAATTATAAACAAGTCAATTTGATATGAATGACAGATAAAATAATTTTACAGTTTCATCCAATCGGTCGGGTGCCGGAGCGCAGATCTGCGCTCCCTGGACACGTATGCGAATTCGGCCTATTTTACAAGCGTTTATGGGTTTTTAAAACTTATCATTGGTTGTTTTTCAAGTTTTTGAATGAATGAACGAGTTCTATTTGTCAAGTAACCTCATTTGCCGCGCAAACCGGACAAAAAATCATTTCAAATGTCGTCTTTGAACCGCACATTAGTTGTGTTATTTATCTGTTAAAAAAGTATTATTTTTAAATAAAAAAGTGTAAAAAGTATTTTATATTCTTTGATATATTAGGTCCTTACATATGAAATTGGCGTTTAGTGTGGGAGGAACATAAAGCCGATTTTTTTTTATTATAATATATTTATTTAATCCAAGTATGTACCATTGCTATCTATGCACTTTTGCCATCTCATAGGTAGTTCATCGATCCCTTTACTAAAAAAACCATTCGGACGGGAATCAATAAAATCTTTGAAGGCGGTTTGGACTGCCCCATCGGAGTTGAATTTTTTCCTTTGCAAGAAGTTATCCAAATTTCGAAAAAATGGTAATCTGTTGGGGCAAGGTCCGGAGAGTACGGTGGATGTCTTAGACATTCCAATTGAAGCTCCTCTATTTTGGTAGCCGTCTGTTGTGCAGTGTGTGGTCTAGCGTTATCATGAAGCAGCAGTGGCCTAGAGCGATTAACCAGCCTCGGTTGTTTAGCACTAGCTTTTCCATCATGGTTTGCAGTTGCTGACAATAGACATCTGCCGTAATCGTCTGGCCAGATTTAAGAAAGCTGTAGTGAACGACACCAGCACTAACTAGTCCACCAAACGCTCACAAGTAACTTGTTTGGAGTCATTTTCGCTTGGGCATGGTTTGGTGGGCTGGTTCGGCAGGGTCAGCCATTGCGATGAGCGCTTTCCGATTA